>JAPTYR010000010.1:20254575-20264704 GCA_029814505.1 Siphamia roseigaster
AGGGCAAATCATGAATTTATTTTTCATTCCTGTATACTCAGTTTTATATAGAGCTTATTTTTGCTCTCACTGTTGATGTGCACTGACACTAGAACCTTGAAAGCCAAATTTGAAGACTCTGGGTCAAAGGTCAAGGTCACAATAAAGGTCAAAATCAAATTTGGGATATAACTTTTGAACTATTCATTGTAGAGACCTCCAATGAATACCAAAACGCTCGTATTTCAATTCTGCATCTTGTGTGTATAGATTTTTTTTATCAGGGGTCACTCAGTCAAAAATGAGAGTTAGTCAGATAGAAAACTACATGTAGGCTGCAAAATCATGCCCTTTGACCTCGAGTGACCTTGAAAAGTATAATCCAAAGTCTCACATTTTGAGAACTAACATTTTTGTGTAGGGTGAGGTTTGTTGTGCCCGGCACCACTTGTTGTTGTTGTTATTATTATCACTGTTTATGTCATTCTTACACATTTTTATATTGTTTATCTTCTCGGTATCTTTCTACCATATTTGATACTTCTTGAATTTCTGCATTGTGGAATCAATAAAATACAGTATCTCATCTTATATGAACAAAATACTCAGACTAGCACCACTTTTTGCCCTAGTCAGAATGGTCAAAACAGCTCTGTTCTTCTCTCAGTACTGTATGCATAATAATAATTGCAGTGTTTCTCCGGGGGTACAGATCTTGTATGTCATGTCTTTTTTGCTTTGTTTGTTTATGTGTGTAGTTATTAAAAAAAAACTGCTTATGCATTTCAGATTTCCTTTGCAGTTGTGATGAAGCTTTCATACACACTCCAACCAGACCCATTCCAGTGTTCAGTATTCTACCACTGGACCGAACCCCAAATACATTATCTGATTCACACATCTGTTATATTTACTGTTGCACTCTGACCTCTAGTTTATTGCACTTTAATAGTTCTTTTAAAAAGAGACAAACACATCCTGGTATCCACAACACACACATACAATCTTTTGATGTGGGACTGTTTGTGACTGTTGAGATAAATGGTCACAGCAGGGGTCAACCTCAGCCTTTCATTCCATACAGTAATGAGTCTGAGGCTTTTCTGTCACTCGCCCTTCAGTGTGGTGGACACTTGATAAGGTCCAAGTTTGATGAATGCAGTAGCTCGGTCAATCGCGTTGCACTCATTAGGAGAAATAAGATGAAAGTCAAGCTTTCATCTTGGTCATGTTTGTTGCTTTTCTGTGTTTTTTACCATTAACTGGGGGGGAAAAAAGAGGTCAGCACTAAAATAATTTTATGTAGCAATTGTAATTCCAAAACCATCAGTACAGTAAGTTTGTTCTTTTCTTTCAGCGTCTGTGCTTCCAGCCTGGGCATCACTCATGTTTGATCAATAGCTACAGAGTAAATAAATCCTCTGGTTGTTTATATTTACATTGGATTTTATTTCTATCCAGTGACAAAAATAAAGTGTTTTGAGGTCAGGTCATTTCTACTAATAACATAATACGACACACTCACCGGCCACTTTATTCATTTTTATTCATTCATTTGTGCTTTAATGCAAATATCAATCATATATACAGTACAACAGCTCAGTTCATTCTGATATGTAGATATGGTCAAGATGATCTGCTGAAGTTAAAACTCAGCATCAGAAAGGGGAAGAAAGGTAATTTAATCCTTAAAGACATTAAACTATTTTCATAGCAGCTTCCAAATTAATTTTTCTCTACACCTAACCTTTCCTAAGTGATGTCTCATTATCACTTTATTCTAATGTTACCCTCTGAATTTTTCATTTTTTGTGAAAAGTATGTTTTTTTTCCCTTATTATGTAGATGTACAGAAATTCTAGTGTAAATGGTTGCTTCTATGAAACTGGGTATATTTTGGTACATGGCACATTTCCAACTTTTTAGACCCAATAATAAAAGACAAATTTATACATATTTCCCCCCTGGATGTACATAATGATGACCTCAGATAAATGCAAAAAAAAAAAAAATAAATAAATAATAATAATAATAATAATAATAATAATAATACTCTTTCTTTGAGCCATCCAAAAATCTATGAATTTTTAAATAAAATATTGGGGATAAAAATAGGACAAAAATTGGAACATAAAAGTCTACCTGGGTGTCAGTACGTTTGATCTGGAAAACATGGCTTCAAATGGTCGTATATCCTGCTATAAATAAAGATACTGTTACATGTGATAATCCTTGTTCTATTTCTAATTCCTCAGACATTATTTCTTTTTGTAATTGACAGTGTCATCCCAGGTTTTGTATGTAATCCGTCATGTCCATTTGTATTTCACACAGAACCTGCCCACTTAGACGCATACAAATCACAAATGATTTTGCAACTGCGGTCATTTTTCTGAAACACTCTGCCTTCTATAATTACTTCAATTTCCAAAATGTACCTGTGACAGAATAAAGAGATATTTAAAAAAAAAAAAAAAAATAGTAGCACATAATTTCCGTGTCCTTTTGTGTTACATGAAGATTTTTTTCTATTAAATAATAAAAGAAAAACAAATTTTTATGCGTGTGTATGTGTGTGTGTGTGTGTGTTTTATGTGAAAAATAGTTTATCTTTTATCTCAGTAAGTGTTTATTTTTCAAATGGACCCAAAGTGCTTCCTAACATGTTTGGATTTTTACCCCCATGTCCTGTTTTTAGGTACCTGTTCCATAAAAGCATCCAAATATCATGGCTATCATATCAAAATAGAGAATTCTGAAGCACAAATGACTTTTCCCACAACATATAGAATTAACGGAAAGTCAAAACATGAGTTGACAGTTAGACATTTGTCAAATTACATCGGTTTTCTTAGTGAACCAGTGTTGCAGAAGATGATGTTTCCATGTATATAACCTCTGTATGTTCAAATAGGTCATATGTGATGGTTCTAAAAAGCTGAGAAACTGCATTTTCCCTGAATTACTTATATGTATTGATAGGATTTGTGAGTCAAAAACTACTAAATATTGCAGATCAGATGCTCTTGGTTGCTGAGCATCTATGACCACACAACACTTCAAATGTTGCAGCATATACACTCACCGGCCACTTTATTAGGTACACCCATTTCTAGCAAGGCTGGGATTAGACCGTCGTGAGACAGGTTAGTTTTTCTTTTCTTATGATGTGTTGTTGCAATAGTAATCCTGCTTGCTAGGTATACCTATTGGAACATCCAGAAAGTCTATAATATCCATGATCTGTGACCATTATCCAGAGTAAATCCAGAATATACCACTTTAAACCAGGTATTCAGAAATGGTTCAAACAGATCAGCTGGTACACTAACAACTGCACCTCAGACATTAAATGCTAAAGATATGCAAAATTAACGAAGAAGCTCTATTTAGATTCTGCTCTTAACAATCATGTAATTAATGAATTAATTTAGAATTTCTAAACTGCTTATCACTTAAGTTCTTTTGACTAATTAAGACTCAGACGTGTCATCAAGGCTTTCTACTGCTCACCAGTTTTATCTAATTAACGTATGAGCTGCACATTTCAACTGAGTGTAAATGATATAAGCAACTCCAGAAGGAAGTAAAATATGCCTGACACTTTAAGAAGTAATTAAAGTGTGCTTACAGTTCACACACAGTCTCGGTATTTAAATTGCCTAAAGGTAGTGAAAGTGTTATGTTGATTGTCTCGCTACATATGTCTATTTTTTATTTTTTTTTTTTTCATTATGTAAAATTAGCCTAATTGTGTTTAGTAATGTCTTGTTATCAGGCAAATAAAAGCATTTGGAATTAATCCTGCTTACTCTAAATAAAGTACAGGTCTATTTAACTGGCAAAAAAACACATTATAACACTAGTCTGTGCTCATTTTTTCTGCTTAAATTGTTGAAAAGCATAAAATATATGTCCTTTAGACATGGCTAATGCGTTTGCAGAGGTCATAGCGCCACTCACTTACACAGAAGACGGTAGTGAAGTACATACAGAAACCTAATGTTGAATATATAGCACAGAATATCACTGAAGGTTATGCACAGTGTATGATATCTGTACTGGCTTGTATATGCCACATGAAACCAAGATGAGTCTCCTGCCACAGTGTGTCGTTTCACTTCACTTTAAGTTTGCTCCCAACATGTCATAGCTTAATTGAAGTGAAGGTGTTTTGTAAAACATGTGACAGACAGACAAAGTGTGCTCATTGAAATCAGCCACTGTCTATAAATATTCCCTCCTCTGTCACAGCCGGGTTAAACTCAGATGAGAGGTAAGTGTGACACCTAGTGTTAGCCCCAGTGGTAAACATGAGGATGACAAATAAAGCACATATGATTGGGAACGCATGAATCATTTGAAACCACACATAATTGCAGTTTCCTTCATGCATACATCAAAATAATTTGAATATGGTCTGTTGCATGCAGTAACACACACTCTCAGTGATTAAACTATTCACAATCCAACCTAAATTCCATATATACATGACCTGGTTTATGCTTCCCAAGACACAGCATGGAAAAATTACTTTGTCATGTGCATTGATAGTGACTGGAACACTGTGCGCATGCATTTTAAAGACACAGATTGTGAGGTCGAAGTGGTCCAAGTCAACAGGGGGTTAAGAAGTCTCTGTTCTCAACGTTCTTGGCAGATGGAGGTACCATTCCATACTGAACTCAGATGGAGCCAAGCATCCTCAGAGTCTCTAACAGAGGGTGAAAACATCCTATCAGGAAAGATTGTTTTCACAGTATGCCGAAAACTAATTACAAGCAATAAATTAATTTCACGCTACTGCTTTAGAATTAATTGCATCTTTACAGAAGTGACTGGAAGTGATGGCTCAAGCAGGCTGGACACACAAAGTGGTCTATTGAATTATGTGCTTATCATGAGCATTAGTTGACATAGGGATGCACTTGATAATCCCTGAAAAAAAAATTATCTAAAAAAAAAAAAATTCTCATTTGCTGTCATTTTAATTGCCAGTAAGGTATTTTTATCCTGCACCTCCCCTGGCACAGACCATATGGGGGGACAGCTGAGCATGTTGTTTTGTGCAGCAGGTCTCATATATTAACAGAAATGTTGTTTGTTGCTTTTTTAATATCTATGTTCTTAAATAAAATGTATGAAAAGGCAAGTCAGTGCAGTGAAAGCATGAGATAGAACCCAGCATGCCTTTACTGTTGTTTCTCTTCACAGTTTTTAGTTGAAACTTTGGTGATACATTTCATATACGGAATTGTAAGGGTCTATAAATAAACCTGGTGGCAAATCATTTTTCCTCATTAAGGAACACTCAGTTGTAGATCTTATTGTTAAATGAGCAACAAGGATCATGAAATATCATATTTGATGTAAATATAACAAATATTTATGCAATTGGTTATAAAGAAGGGATTTCTGAATTATTTTTTTTAATAGTTATGGCTTAAGACTATAGTAACGAAATAGGAAAAAAAAGACTGTTTATTGGCAAAAAAAAGAAAAAAAGAATAAATTAATAAAAATATTAGCAAATAGTGCTTCTGTCTGAACTTGGAGTGCCTTCTTTAGATATTTAGGTTAACTGCTTATTGCATTATTTTGTGTTAAGTGACTTTTCAAGATTTTTCTAATTGGTCCCATTGGGATTTAGAGCAAAAAAAAACCCTTGATGTTCACATCTCGTTCACATCCTCTTGTAATTGTGACAGTATTGTTGTAATCTGTGCACATAATATTGTTCTATTTTAACAAGATTTGAGGGTTTGATCATCGCATGAGACCAGTTTCATTCCAAGAATTAATTTCACCCCTTTTTTTTTTTTTTTTTGCTCTCTGCTGTCATTTTCGATACTCCTCACCACAATCACATGACAGATGGTCCTTTCCAGACCCTTTAATTATATTTCCAGCCTGGAATTATAATTTACAACACAGATTCAAGATGTTCATGTCATCTAAACAAAATTTGGTGAATTGATTGCATATTGTGAAGATTTCATGGGGGAATTCCATATCAAGTTGCAATACATTTATTATATTATATTTATTTATGGAAATCTGTGCATAATTTAGCTCATCATGTTATCTAAAGAATTGAACTGTTTTAAGCATGTTATGAATAATGAATCAAAAGTCATGCTTATGGAAAGTGCCCTTTACTTATAATTTTAGTTTTAAATATAGTGTTGTATAAAGCATTCATTTTAAATAGTGTATGGATGTATTCATCATCCATAAGGTGAGTAGGAGTATATGACGGTATGAAGAGGAGGAGACAAGCCACGAAAAGACATTTGCACACTTACATGATCTGCAGAAGGCTGGGAGTAAATATTAGCTAGAAAATGAGGAGTTGGTCTTTAAGTGTAACTCTGTGTGCAAGCTCTGAGTGCCACACCCAGTAAATCATTCACCGTGGAGTACACACTCAGGCTGACAATAATAAGCTAGTGGTTCTGTATTATCTCTCTACCCAAGTACAGAGTCAAAAGGGCACAAGAAAACCTTTAATTTTACAAGTTAATGTTTACAAAAATACACTGTAACACAGAATCCAAGCTATAACCAAAGCCTTTAGTGCATAAAGTTACAGTTAAAATTCTTACAACCACTTCAATTACAATCTTGCGTCATAAATCTTACAAGAAGTCATATTTCTATTCAATAAAACTGCATAGACCTGTATACATCTCCATCTACTACAGTGGCACAAATTCACACATTTACACATCGTTGCATGGCATTCTGTACATACAAATGGGGGATAAACGCATGATTGATTAGCATTTACTCCGGTTCAGTCTTTTGTCTAAACCTTTTAGCATTTGCTGATTTGGTCAGTTTTATATTTAGGTAGTTGGCAGCTGCAGGCATTGTCAGTAACACTGCACTCCTCCCATTCACGTCCTTATGCTGACTTTCACAGGATCCCTGTCAGAATGTTGCAATAACCCACAGTGACAGAGTGCTGGGACTACACCCCTTTCCACGGTTGAGAGCTGTGCAGGAATGTGTTTGGATCAAATACTGCAAAACTGGAGGCAACACCAGCTCAAATCATTATCAGGTAAAAAAATAAAAAATAAAAAATAAAAAAAATAAAACAATCAGCATGGGGAGGTGGATATTTAAGTCAGAAATATTAATGGAAAATTATAGTATCTACTGTCAATGTACATAAGTAATACCCATCATACCCAAGGTTGTTCTAACTTTTACAAAATAAAAGTACATTAAAACACAACTTTCATACAACTTAGTCTATCTACATACTTTCAGTGCAAAATGAGGGTTTTTTTTAAACCAAAAATAAGCAAAGAAACCTAAAATACTCACACACACACAAATAAAAAAACAAAAGCAAACCCAGGGTTGTGTGCACACACCCTGTCTGCGTGTTCATTCATGCTCAATGGCAACACTAAGCATTCAGACTGTCCAGCACAGCCTGTATGCTGCAAAGTAAACACCATTCATTTCAGCTTCATTGTTCATTTCTTTGTGCAGATATCTGCTAGAGTTTTGAACTTTGGTCCAAGTGTGTTCAGGAAGTCAAGGTTATCGTCGCCAAAGTCACTGCAGCATCCCACAGAGCCAGCTGCGGAGCCCACCCCCTCAAAACCATAGGTGTGGATGACATCATCTGCGTAGCGTCCATCATTTTCTGTTCCCAGATAATAAAGCTTCTACAAAAAAAAAAAAAAAAACAACAACAGACAAAAAGAACATGTTATTATCTCATACTGCATCATATCATTGTAGGAATCTGCTCAGGATGTGACAGGCAGTTACACAACTAATAAACAACTCACAATAAGTTGAAGTAATAACATTTCAGGATGTTGAGAAATATTAAAGTTTACGGAAGATACCGTCTTGGCTTAGAGAGCAGGATTATATTACACATGAGAGTTACATAAGCTTCTACCTAAGACAACAGAAGTTATTAAACCTCAGAGAATTAAAGGTGAACCCATTTGAACACATTTCATTCTGCTACATCCCCGCTCTGTGGTAATTTCCACCATTTTTCCAGTATTACTCTTGCATTGTCGTTTTTACCTGGTTTAAATAGCGGCCGTTTGTTTCCCAGGTGTGTAGAAGTGCTGAATCCTGGATGAGGTATCTGCTGTCAAAGCCCATACCGTTTCCAACAAGAAGGTTTTCATCATACTGTTGTGTACCGTACTGGTTGTCATAGAACTGGGATTCGCTGGTAATAACATTGGTCTTGGTGGTGCCGCCGTTGAAGGCTCCGATGGAGCTGGAGCTTTTGTTGCCCACCCATCCCGCGTTCACCATCGAGCCTTTAACCGAACCCTTCACCACTGAGTCCGCCCCGAGTCCGGGAACCGTGAGGAGGCTGGAGTCCTGTAGAGCAACGAAAACAAGCAATCAAGTAACAATTACTGGAAGATACACTGGGTGTTTTCATAAAGGTGGAAGTCCGGACAATGCTTTTAATTCTACACTGTAAAATAAAAAAAATAAAAATTAAATCCTGCTGTTTTTAACTGAAAAAAAATTGGCATCTGTGGTTGACACAATAACCCTGTAAAAAACAGTAAACTGTAAACGTATTTACAGGATAACATGCAGATTTAACGTTTTAAACATGCAGATTTAACTTTTTAAACAATCAGATTTAACTTTTTAAACAATCAAATTTAACTTTTTAAACAATCAAATTTAACTTTTTAAACATTCAGATTTAACTTTTTAAACATGCAGATTTAACTTTTTAAACATGCAGATTTAACATTTCAAACATGCAGATTTAACTTTTTAAACATGCAGATTTAACTTTTTAAACATGCAGATTTAACATTTTAAACATGCAGATTTAACTTTTTAAACATGCAGATTTAAACATGCAGATTTAAACATGCAGATTTAAACATGCAGATTTAACTTTTTAAACATGCAGATTTAACTTTTTAAACATGCAGATTTAACTTTTTAAACATGCAGATTTAAACATGCAGATTTAACTTTTTAAACATGCAGATTTAACATTTCAAACATGCAGATTTAATTTTTTAAACATGCAGATTTAACTTTTTAAACATGCAGATTTAACATTTTAAACATGCAGATTTAACATTTCAAACATGCAGATTAAACTTTTTAAACATGCAGATTTAATATTTTAAACATTTAAAATTAGCTTTGAATGTAAATAGACTGCTCACAGTGCCCACAGTGTTTTCATAAATCCACTAGGTCTAAACTAGGACACATTTATGGTTCAGTGTCTTCACAGTTTTGAAAGGACACATGGACAGTCAGAGCTAGATTTCAAACTATCAACCCTTTGGTTATTGGCTGACCCACTCTACCAACTGAACCACAGCCACCCCATATTTTTATACATTTAAAATGTTAAATATTTACTTCTTTATTACATTTTTAGTTTAAAAAAAAAAAAAAAAAAGCAAATGGGCAGTTATTTTAACACTGTGGTCTTGTGATTTGAATGGCACCCCTGTTTTTCAATTTACAGTTATTTTCTCAAAACAATAGATATACATCATTTCTACATACAAATCTGGCTTTAACATACTCTTCCTGTAAAAACTACAGCTACATTCGATTTCAGATTCAGTCTCAGATTCAGAATTTATTTGCGATACCAGTATAGAGAAATAAAATGTTATTCAGGTCCCGGGTTCACAGAAACAATCCTCAAACACTGATAAAAATATTCAAAAATACTAAAAAATTAATAACAAAAGCAATACCCCCCCTTTAAAAATGTATCATAAATCATTTTTTTATATTTTATTACATTATTAATATTTTTAAAATGCACAGCAAATAAACTGCCAATGAAAAGTACATTAAAAGTGTATTAAAAAATGTTAAAAGTGCATTCCATTACATCGCTCAACATCCACAGAGTTCATTTGTCTGACGGCCTCTGTATAGGAACTTTTCTTTAGTCTGGTGGTCCCAGGGCCGGTTCTGGCCTTTTTGGAGCCCTAGGCGAGTTTGAGTTCTTTAAAAATAAAAAAATTCCGATTTTATCCGGTTTCACGGCGACACGCTTTTCAACATGACCACATAAAAAAAACACATGAAAACAACGCCTGTAGATTCTATTACAGAACACAAATGTAATAGTAAGCGTAAATAAATAACAATAACTGTG
>JAPTYR010000010.1:20362291-20375567 GCA_029814505.1 Siphamia roseigaster
GGTCAGTTACTGCAGTCACAAAAGGCTTTTAAGCATTCATTGGGGAAGACAGAAAATGCATCAAATAGTAAGGCCCTTTACAATAGCAAAAGTTGCATCTGTCTGCTACTTAAAAACAATAGTAACATTTCTCCGGCGATATTATTTTAACCTTTAATGTGCAAGGAAAAGGTTAGACGATTTTTGAAAAAATATCTTTCAGTGATGGGTAAGTGAAGACAAGTTAGTGCACCATCCTCAACAATGTTTGTCATCATCGCATTGCTGATTATGAGTAACAAGGATTAGACTCTCAGGTACAGACACACGGAGGTACGCTTAAATTAAAATTAAAGAGTTCACTTCAAGGGTAAGGGAGCTGGTAGTTGCTCCATAATGAGAATTTATCCACACAATGGCGTTCAGTTAAATAAATGTTAGGAGGTCGCTGCAACACAATTACTCTTCTTTCAGTCGACTGCTAGCCTCAGCTAGAGACAAGAATTAAAGTGAAATAGCTTTCTGATTGTGTGTTTGATTGTTACTGAGAACAGCAACAGAGGGAGAGGACTAGCGGGTGGCACTGATAAAATTATTACTGCAGCAGTTATCACACCGTTACACTGATGTTGGTGATTTACTATATGCACTCATATCCGTATTTATCACACTGATTTGAATGGCTCAGTTGTCCTTAAAATGCCTTAATGCTTGATATACGCATCTGTGATATATTTTGATTGTGGCTTTATTATGTTGATGTATTTACTATGCTCCAACAAGGAAACTCTTAACAACAATGAATATTCAATGAAACAGGAGCTGCTCTCTATTCTTAGACACACAGGGAACACCAAACAAACCAGTTTGATCTCTTTATCCCCTTATAGACTACTGCCGCAAATCTGCCTCAGTGTTTTTTGTAATGAGATGCTGCTCAACACTATTTCTGAATATACATATACATCTCCATAGTGGAAAAGTGTTTCACGGCTTTAATTACACACAAAAAAAAAAAAAAAAAAAAACCTACAAAGGACATTCATTCAGGGCTGAAAAGACTGTTCATGTTGTTTCCAATCAGAAGAAATATTTAATGCAAAAAAGCTAAAATTTCCACCTCCTGGGTCTCAGGATGATGTAGTAACTATGCCTAACAGGGCTGCACAATTCTGGCAAAAATGGAAATCATGATTTTTTATTTTTTTTGGCTTAGAATTGAGATCATGATTCTCTGACACAAATTTTTTTTTTTTTTTACAAAAATGTTTATTGCATCGCTCAAGGAAAATTAGTTATTTTCCCTCTGATTCATGTCTTTCTTATTTCTCTCTAAGTTGTTTGGACACTTATGTAGTGCTTCGTGTGGAATTGATCTATTGGTGTAGATGTATAATCTGGGGGGGCTCAACCACACACATGTGCGCGTTTCGAGCAAATTTATCAACAAATCCCTGAGCAGACACAGAAGTAACCTGCCACACCACTGTGATGTTCAGTTAGTACTATATTGTAATGAAAATGCTCTATAGGAATTTTGAGTTGAGTCGAAGTGGAAATGCAGCATTTTTTGTAATGCAGCCCTTGGAATAAAATGCTACAGAAATGTCTGTGTTTAGACATTAGCTTGTGTACGTGTGAATCGAGATAACTATTTTTTTTTTTTTTTTATTTTGTGCAGCCCAAATCTACTGCCTGCATCTGCTGTATGTGCCATCTTCAAATTAATCTCCACCCAAATTAGTATTTGCTTGACTGCAACACTACAAATATATACATTTTTACAGTATTAGAAATAAATATATGCAGTAAGGGCTTAATCTTCTGAGGGATTCATCCAGGAAAGAAAAAGGATTCTTGACAAATCTGACCCAAGAAAGAACTAGTATATAAAGAAGCAAATGATACGTAGAAAAGTAAAGTTTATGAGCAAAGAAATTCCGGATATTATACGACACCAGTGCAAAAACTTGCAGGTGGCAGGGGTTTTAAATGAAAGGTACTTACTGAGAACATAGAGGGAAAGGGTGATCCCTGCCAGGCAGAAACCCTCAAAGAAGCGCAGGGTGCTGAACATGGGGACGTTGACAGAGAAGGCCACAGTCAGACCAAACACCAGCATGAACAGCACTGATATAATCAGCACCGGCTGCCGTCCAACCCTATATAAACAGAAGCAAAAAATAATGATAAGACCACTTTAAATCCAACGTACATGACCATTATCATTTAACCCATAAAGACCTGGCACTACCTTTCTGGCAGTTCTCTCCATTTAACCTTTCTTAAGTGATTTATCACCATTTATTACACTATATTTCCTATATTTAATTCTCTGAGCATGTAAATATGCATAAAAGTGCAAATGAAGGCTGAGTTATATCAAAAATAGAGAAACTTGACTTCTTAAGTAAATATATCATAAACCCACTGTCTCCAACGACTGTCATTTATCAAACTCCATGGGTTTTACTGCTGAATCAATGTTGTACAAGATGACAGTGTTTCCACATTCACTACGGAGCCTCTGAACATCTAAATGGGTCATGTCTGATGACCATGAAAAGATGATAAATTACATTTTACACCAATAAATTAGATGTACTGATACGATGGATCCACAGGTATTACATCAGTAGATACTTATAGTCACCAGCAGATGTTAGGGTCTTTATTGGTTAATGGATGTGCAAGAAGTTCTAAAACTTACCAGTCAGCAAGGATACCAAACACCAGGTATCCAAAGATGGAACCAACCAACAGTGAGAACTTTGCAATGTGGACTTTCCATGCTGAGTCACATACCAGACTCCACTGTGGAGAAAAATACACAAAACATTAGGGCAGAAAAACAGAAACACAGATACAAAAAATAAAGCAACATAAGGAATTTTCAGCGTCATTCAAAACACATAAAACACTGGAGCGTATGAAACAGTATCAAATCAAAGTTCTCCACATTTTCTTAATGGACATATCTATGCAAAGCCAATGTCACGCATTTGTCTGATAACATTATATAGCCTCTATTTATACCAACAATTCAGTCAGTCAAGTTGCACACACGGCAACATTCGCCTTTTGCCTGTTTTAGTTTAAGCCTCATTAACTTTGTGTGGAGATGGCGCAGTATATACACAGCCAACACGTCCTCTCTTCATGGTCCTCGGTGACTGAAACTCTCCACCTTGCAGAAAGACACGTTGACTTTGACTACCTGACATTACTAGAAAAAAAAAAAAAAACAGGGAAGGAGCTAACGCATCCCGAGGTGAACAATGTGGAATAGTTTGGCTAATGAGGGTCTTTTTTTTGCAGCAGGTACATCTCAGCTGTCTGGGTTGACAGTGGTAGAGAGTGTCCAGGAGCAGACAGGTGTGTGTATAACAATAGCAGAGCTCATTAGAAGATGACCAACACTGATGTCAAAGCTGCCATGTCAATATACCAAATAAACAGCACAACGAAAATACAATGACATTTCAAAAGCTGTCACAATTATTTCAAGCAAGGGTGCTACGTCTCCAATCGACACAAAGCCCAGTCTGTTCTTATATTTTTCTCTGAGGGGCTCTAACCTCTCATAACCTCTATCATGGTGACCTGTTCAGAATGGAACGCTCCAGGATTACCCAGAGCCACCCAGTCATCACATGATCCATGCATGCCACTCATTCATGGTTTTAGTATCGATGTCAGCAGAGAAAAAGACAGAGGGAGGCAAACAAGTTCCTGTTTTGCAATCATTGCACAGCTAAAGAGTGTTTAAAAAACCCAACATGTTCTCCTCCAGGATTGTGACAAACCAGCAAAGGAAACTCAAGAGTGAGTGATTATACCCCGGCTACGTATCAATGTGGTGTGACTGCATGGAACTAAAAACCTGTGGAAGCCCACAGCCAGACGAGAAGAAGACATGCCTGTGAAATACCAACATATCAGCATTCCCAAGTTACATACTACACTTTGCAACCATCTAATATAAGCCAATGCAAATGGGGGAGACTATTATACAGTTTGATTGGAAGAAACATTTAGGTGCGTTATTTTAAAAGCAGCTATCAATTTGCATTTATTATTAACACTGACTAATTTTACATGGCACAGAAGAGTATATGCTAACACTAATAAGCACTAGCGCTGTTAGAAAATATCAGTTCTATAGCAATATTTCATGATACTGTATTTTTTTGCCTTTATTTAAATCCAGATATGGTGGTGGCTCATTTTTTTCTTTATTGTTTATATCCTATTTATTATTATTTAACATTGTTTTATTAAATAAATGGCGATTTGAAGCATCCCAAAAGCATGTTTTACTGTCTGAGAGGCAGATCTTAGCTCGTTTGTCGAGATTGCACAAAAATAATGTTATGTAGTTATGAATCACTAGAATATGAACATTTGAGCAGGATCTTAAACTGTAATGTCCGTATAACAATTTAAGTTTTAACACAGAAACATTTTGTAACATAGCATTAGATCCTGTTGTGATCAAATAAAAATGTCTTTAGAATGATAATATTTGAGCAGGATCCTAAACGTAATGTTCGTAAAACATACGGTAATTTAAGTTTTAACACAGGAAAATTTTGGAATATAGCATTAGATCCAGTTGTAATAAAATACAAATGTGTTTAATATATTTCTGGTGTAATTCAATTCTTCCAGGAAAATAATCTTTTAAAAAGAAACAAACAAAAAATGTCCTTTTTTTAACAGTATCGTGATATATTGTGATATGTTGTATCGTGATCTTGGCATTGTGATTTGTATTGTATCGCCAGATTCTCGTCAATACATACGCCTAACAGGCACCCATATTGCCATTTGCACAAGAGGAAAAATGTGAACAGGCAACATTGTAACAATAGACAAACTAAAAACAAAACAAAACAAAAAAAAAAAGTACAGCCGATCTGCCATACCCCCATTATTCTTCTCAGTTTCTCTATTGGTATCATGTTGCTTATTTGTGAGTGTAAGACGACAGCGGTCAGTGTGTAGACTACTGTTAAGTGCATATAAATGTATGAGCTAATAGTTGGACATACACAAAGCACTGAAGGCCCAGTATCAGAGCTGTTAAAACGCTCGAGGCGTCTGCTGACCTCACTTGTATGACTCGCCACTGATGATGAGTGCACACCGGCGGGTCTCATTATCTCAGATCAAGATGCTACATACGACAGCTGCACATTACCGGCCCAGTTCAACTACAGAGTGGTGGGTGGGCGGATATAGGTGGGGGGTTTTAAGGAGGGGTGCACGCAGGGAGGGAGGAGGATGATAAAAGGGAAAAAAAATGCAATGTAATAACACTTTGACAAATGCAAAATGAGTATGGAAAAAATGTGGGTAAAAGAGAGAGGGACAGCGACGTGTTAAAAAAAAAAAAAAAGCAGTTGTGAGGAAAAGGCAGAAAATGCACAGGGAGTCTGCTGCATAGTTACTGCCTAGCAACAGACCATCACTGTGGTTATCAGACTTTTTCTGCTTCCAAGTGCAAGTTGTAGCTCCACTGTATCACCAATGGGAGGGAATCCTAGAATGGATCTACTGTGCACTAGACATATTCAAGAGCAATTTTCTTAAGATGCAGATTCACATAGATAACCCCAGAGAGCATGTTAATATTACTTATACAGGAGATGGTGTTCCAAGTAATTGCCATACCCCTGCAGCCTCTTGATTATTATAGACTATGCTGTGTTTTTAAGTGACAGACTGCTAGACATGCTCATTTCCATAAATATATGGAAATATATACATGCAATTTATCAACACTTAACAACCATAATGACATATCTCTGTCAACAGACACGATCTATAAAGAGAAACCCAGCCACACATTCCATCACTTAATCTGAACAAACTTAAACTATGTCCAAGGGTCAGACACCCCACGATGATCACCCACCCCATTACAAAACAGCGGTTATCAGAAACAGGCCTGCAGTCTCAAGCACATGCATGCACGCGCACACACACACACACTCCAGAGTTTTATCTTTTGGTCACACAGGCGTCTTCCCTTCCAGCTGACACTGTGACTGGTTGTCATTGTGTGCTGACTGGGTATCTGCAGTGGGGTCATCGCCTTTCGACAGCTGAGACTGTTTCAAAGTGTCCCACACTGATCTGGGATCTGCGAATAGTCAACCAGCTGGATAAACAGAATGAAGGGACACGGAGCAGCAGAGGCCTGCATGAGTGCTCAACTATAGTATCATCTTTCAGATCTATGGGTGTGCAACCTCCAGCATAGTGATACTGGGGCTGGGTGGACCCTTCAATATGCTTTTGCAACAGATCTTCCTTATCAATTTCTTACAATACTGTATCTGTTTTACCAGATAGAAGAAAATGGCACCCGAAAGGTAGTGGGAGTTAATCAGCAGAAGGTTAATAAGTAATTGTTGTCACAGATTAGTCATTCTAGTAAAAACAACAAACAGTTTATCGTTAAAACAAATTTGCAATTTTCTTTTAATTTTGGTACTTTTGCAAATGATAACTTGGCCTTTTAATACTTTGTAAACCAGACCAATCAATTACAAATTTTATTTTTCCCATGACTTTCAACAATATAAATGCACAAAAAAGTATAGAAAAGAATATAAGTATGTTATAATTTTTCAATTGTTCTATATTCAATACAGAACACAGTATTTTTTTTAAATTACTCTAGGTTTTAGTCTTTTTTTTTTTTTTTGATAGTGGTTTGTATGAGATGGATAATTTTTTTTCCTCTTTTCTCTGTTTTATTCCTGCTCATTTCTGCTTTTAGCCAGTTGACTAACTCTAGCTCATTTGCAGTTCTTGTTGATTCGGTTAATTAACAAGCACCCTTCCTGTCAAATAACAATTACGAGTTACACATTAAAATGCCTTAAAAGCATAATGGTTAGTGAATTTTGAATGGATGTGTGAAAGTGCTGGAGTATTCAAAGATGAGTAATCTAAATGTGGTGTTTTAATATATTATAATTATCATATGTCCCTAAGGATGAGTCACTTATTAATTTTTATATGCAAAAAAAAAAAAAAAACAATCTCCCATAGGGGATCAGTGGAGAGGTTAATCTTTGCAGAGGTGCATCTCTGGCCACTATTTCAGGAAGTACATGCAGCTGCCCATATGAAAGTGAGCTGAGAAGGGTAGGCTGCAGAGAAACTGTCTCTGAGTAATGATACATTCTCATTTCTGAGGCTCAGTCCAATTAAGACAGACCCTGAGGAGAGCTTTGACTCAATTAGGATGGGTCTCCACATTAACCACTTTGAATCCTTCACCACCACAACCTCTACTGCCCCCATCACAATCCTCTCTGAGTGAAAAAGCAGGGCACGGGAGTGAAATCACCTACGTATATTGACATGTCAACATGTTACGAGTAAACATCATCGCAGCTTAGAATGTGTCGGTACATTCTGAAAGAAACCGCCACATTTCATCAGTGTTGGCACTCTGTTCGGCTTTTTAGGGATCAAGTGTCACCGTTAGCTGAACGCAGTCATGTGCAGTTATGCCAATGCAATCCAAACACAGGGAGAAAAGCCAAGTCATCACTTCCTGGTGTCGTGTCACATCCTACTTTATGCGCTGTGCTGCAAAAGGGGACTTACAAGAGTAAAGGGGGCAGCTTGTCAGAAGACACGAGGTACATAAGAAAAGCCAGAGGAGTGATTTCTGCTTTAATTTTGGCTCCATTTAGAGATTTGTCTGTATGCCATCTGATTAAATTTCTCCTGATGATGACCTTGTCAGAATGTGGACTGCTTGGGTCACTGAAGATGAGCTCAGTCAGGCACTTCAACCAACTGCTCCAGCCTGTCACAGGTCTGCAGTGCTGCTAGTGTCAACATGACATTTTAAGTTTGCATGCAAGGGCAACACAAATATTAGCTCCTACAGGTTACATGTCAGCATGTGTGGACAGTAAGCTGCCGTTTCCCCCTAGCATTAGTTCGTATTTCAAACATGAGGGGTGTTTCTCTGTGTTTTATACCCTTGAGAGAGGAGACATGTTTTAACAATTTGTAATAAGTATCCACCCAATGAATTTTCTACGTATATGACCTCATATTCAGCTGCAGTTGAAGAATATCATGAATACTTCTGTCCATAAAACAGTTTATCAGGCTGGCTTTAGTTGATGTAACCCCACCCGCCCTCAAAATAATCTGCAGTCAGTGAATTCAATCAAGTAAAGAAAACACTTTCTCCTGGTTTATGGCTGAATTGAAATGCCACAGTTGCATTTTATGTTTTATTTTAATAGGGACATTATCAGCAATAAGCAGATGGGTGGTCGGCATGAGAGTGAATGTTAAGATTGAGTGCCACAACCTCCCTCCTATAGACCAGAGAACACTTCAAAGCCCAGCTTCAGATCCCACTGATCCTGATAAGGCTTTTGATTATGGCATGCATGTCAAACTCTTCAAAGTTAAAGATTGTGTAGATTAAAATGCAATTTACTGGAGTTTGCAAGGGGGTAGGAGGTTATCACAATGAGTAAACGCACTTCTGACTTTGTTTATCTTTGCTATTAACATGTTTGGATACTTAACATTTCATAGCTGCACTCTGTGGTAAAAAGGCTCTTTCCTCAGTAGATCTAATCTCTTTACCTCATTGATATTTAGTTCAAGTGTACCCAGATAGCCCCATGGATCCAGATTTCATGTCATATCCCGTAAGTAAATAAAATTTGATATCTTGATGTGGGAATGCAACATCCACAATCGGAGAAGTGCTGATTAATGTAATAAGATATAAAACCTCCAGTAAGCAAGCAAGCAAAATGCAGACCAACCATGACTACTGCACCATCTCCTCCTCCTGGCATGTAAATATGGCAATAATAAAAAATAAAGTACCTACCAAAAGACAGAGATATTGAAAATGCAAAATATAATAACTGCAGGATGAATATCCTTGAGGTTTAGTCATGGTGGTAATGGGGCGGGTTATGTTTGGCCAGGGATGGGATTGCATTATTCTGGAGAGTGCACATATGACCTTTGCTCCAAATCAAATGCTCCACATCTATTTTGCTCATAACTATCACTGTAAATTCCACCAGGCCTGGTAGCATTGCCCAGTGTGCCAACAGTCAGTGTCTTTCTGTCACAGGTCACACACTTCTAGTCAGCTGTTGCGATGACTCACTGTCAGCAAGATGCATGCTCTCACCTATACAATCCTACTACTTCTTGCTCCAACATAAGCAAACTGGCAACTGTGAGAATGTCCACAGAGCTCAAGTGAGTCAGTGCTGCACAGCCCCAATGTGGAGACATCAGATATTAATGGAGGCCAACAGACAATAAGCTGTCAAAGAACAGTGTCTGTGCAGAAATATGAATAATAAATGTGACCTGGAAAGTTTGATTTATAATGCATCTAAGTTGATAGACTGAACGCTACAATATGTACTTACTGATGGAGATAGGATAAGATCTGATACTGTTTCATAGCTTTAAAAAATAAAAAATAAAAAAAAAAGGATGGAAAGGGTGTCCATCCTCAAGATGAACAGCTTACCTTGGTGACCACATTCCGCACAAGTCCTGTGTGCAGCTCAAACGTCCACTCATTGCACCCACCACAGTGCATGTTGATGGTGTCATCGAGGGTCCTGTAACTTCCATTGGCAAACATATAAGCCGGGCGCACGCTGCTGTTTTTGGAATAGTCCAGCAACGAGGAATGACTTGTGTTCACATTGGTCAGGTTTGCCAAAGGCTGGATACATGTGTTGTTTGGCTGAGCGAGAAGGAAATTATCAGAGTACTGGCTGAATCCAATAAATATCGCCGGAATCCATGTCAGCACGATCAGCTGTTTCTGGTACTTCCCAAATCCCCCGAGAAACGGCAGAACAGAACCGTCGATGTGTGCCAGCAGTCCCGTTGACGTGGTTTCGGGGGACACGAAGCCGTTCTCCGGTTGATGGCCCCCCCTATAGAGCTGCACCCGGGCCATCTCGGTTCCGCCGATAGATGCCTCCGTTGTGGAGCCTTGCCGAGGTTGCAGTGAGTGCTACCCCCTGTCGACTCCACAATGCGTCAGTGGCTCCGGTGGTGAAAGCCGTGTGCAAGTCAGTCTGTGGAAGGGAAATAAGACGCACCTCTGTTATCAGGAAGCACTTCCCTTGTCTGCCACCCAAACTGTATGTGCACAGACCAAGCTTTGGAAACAAATGCGGTGAAATTAGGTAGTGGCGTGGGAAACTATCCCCCTTTGCGTCGCGTGATCCATTTGTTTGCGTTTTCAGCGGCGGAGAACCCGTGGAGGAGTTCCCTGAAGGAGCCACAGGTAACACACCTGCCCACGAAGGCTGGGAGTTGTTGACACTACCCCAACATGGCCACCTGTAACCACTGCTGCCTGCACTTTTACATTTCCACCCCATGCAGAGGCATAGAAGTCACCCACTGGGAACAAAGTGTCACCTAAAGAACACTGATCTCTGCACTAAATATAATGTTGAAGTGAAGGGAATGGGATTCTAATTTATGGAACATGCAAAGTAATGACACATTTATTATTGGTGTCATTTAAATGGTGAATTAAAACTATGTAAACAAAGGTTGAATTTGCCAAATTTTTAAAGCCTGAAGGCAAATTAATCTCTAAGTGACTTAAGAAACTGAATATAGATTCATCTTCTTCCTTTTTCGGTTGACATTTGTGTAAATTATATATTGGTTATATGTATGCGTTTTGTACTTGACTTCAATAAAAATGCCCATTCATCTATCCAGTCTTATTTTTATTCTTATAGGTAGGGTCTAAGGATAGGGGATGCTTGGGACAATATCTGTTTCTGTCATTACTGTATTTTTCATTAACTGTTTTTTGGTAAACTAACTCTGTAAAGCCCTTTGAGGCAACCTTTTTGTGATTTAGGGCTCTACAAATGAAATTGAATTGAATTCTTAACAAATAAACACTTTGTTGAGAAGAAGCCCCGCCCCCTTAACCTATTTCTGTACCAAACAATACAGTGTACACACAGTACTTGGCACGAAATATTTTAATGCAACTTCCACATATGGTAGCTAAATTCCCACAGCACTGAAAAAGCTGCTTTACAGACTGTCCATGAAAGCATCATTCAATAAGCAAAGAGCTTGAGGGTCATGAATGCATTTTCTAGATGTGCCTCTTTTTATCTCCATTTACAGACGAGTTTGGTTAAGAGATAAACTTAAACTTAGACCAGGAGGACATGACTGACTTATAGACAGGGGCAATGCGACTTCGCAGTAGCCTTGTATTAGAGGCATTTTAACAATTTGAGATCCTTATTAGCTCTTAAATAATAAACAAGTAGTAAGACAAAGCAAAATTCTACAGGAAGAAGATAAGACATATTTCTTATCCCTTGATTACTTGATAAGCTTATACTTTCAATATTAGTGTTATTGTGTTCATAAAGTTGTCATAATTCTTTAACAACTTACGGCCACTTCATATACTATTGCACAAAGCCTTCCATGGAAACATTTCAATTTTCACTCACTTGAACTATGGACAATATATTAATATTATAAATTATTCCAACAGTAGTATTATTAAAAAAAAAACATCTAGATTTGTCTTGACATATGTTCTTTCATGATGAAATGTTGAGGATTTTATGAGCCCGCTTCTGGGCAAACTGCACCATATTTATCACAGTAAAAGTGCAAAAATGGTCAGATTTGATGCACACCTACGAGCTTGATACACTATATTTATCTGGTCATGTGACAGACTCCCACGGTTTCTACAGGACATCTTTTAGCAATGCTGCACCCTGGTGGCCATAATGTGCAAGTACACACATAATGATATTGTCTCAAGGTGATGTGCATTCATTTGCGGGTTTTTTTGTTAAAATTCTGATGTATGCATATAAATGTGTATTTTTGTGCTCACAATTAACACTAAAATCCTTATAAAGGTAGGTAAAAACATTAAGAATAAGGGGAAGCGGCAACCGCCTGGCAAGGGATGCTGCCGGGATAGGCAAACGCCGGTAATTTCTTTGGAGCCCCGAGATTTTCAGGGCTCCCCAAACGTCTCATGAAAGCTGATTCATGAAGGTGTCTTTGATTGGAAAAAAATCACTAATCTTTTAGTCTTAATTTGTGCGCTAAAAAATAAATTAAAATGGTTGCTCTATCACTATCACTAACGTTTCCCCCCATCCTTTTCCACACAATGGACTATTCCATGCGCAAGCGCAGGATTGATTCAGAAAGACAACAGCAGCAAAACAAACTTGCTGGCGCGGTTTTAAGAGGTTAGCGGTGAGAAATATAAAGTGGGGTTATCTCAGTGGAGCGGATAAGAAGAGAAGGTGAGAAGAAAATAAGTAGTTTTTAGTAATCAAACTGCTAAATGTTAGTGATGGTAGATGAGGCGCCATGAAGCGTTTCTACACATTACCAAACTGCATTGATGCTGTTTAACTGAATACTGACCCCTGCTGGACATTAAAAATCCCTCCAGGCCCGAGTGTATGGACTGATTTGATGACCTTATAAATACAATAATAGCATTTAAGTCATTGTATTTTTTATTGGATTTCATATTTTCATTTAAATTTAAAATATCTGATATTTTTAGATAGATGCAGTCAATAAATAATGCGAACATGTATCATAATGGGAAAATCTAAGTGAGCAGGGTTGTTATTGAGGATGGTTGTGAAATGAGATTTTTAAAATGTATTTATTTTACAATTTATTTTTTTTTCAAGTTTTTCCAATGTTTTGAAATGAAGTCTGTTACTTTTTTTTTTATCCAACTGTCGAAAGCATCTGCTCACACTGGACAGATGATCCTGCAGAAAATAATTTGATTAGTAAAAAGGGTCACTTTGAATTCAGATACATGAACCAGAAACTGTTTTAATTTCCTTGTAGTTTTCATTATGTTCCTCTCAAATACTAGATGGTAAAATATATTCATGTTGATTAATGTTCTTATCAATTACAGTAAAAGTATTGAGATGGTTCACTTCTTAGGTAATTATTCCCTCAAATTCACACTTTTTAGTTGAATCGAAATCTTTGTTTAATGATAAATATTATTCACTGGGCATGGGGAGATATATGAAAACGGTTATGCAACTAGAAACTTAGGCTGTCAGATAGGTGAAATAACAACTGGGTCAGATCATTCCACACACACATCTCATCTCCATCTGAGATGCTTGATTACCTCCGCCAAGGAGGTTATGTGATCACCGGATTTGTGCGTATGTGCGTTTGTTCGCTGCAATTTTGCGCTCCG
>JAPTYR010000010.1:20411248-20424536 GCA_029814505.1 Siphamia roseigaster
CCCCCCCCTGTGTGGATGGTCTTTTTTAAAACCACTGTAAACTCTCGCCAGCAAAAAAGGTTCACACACTCCCAATTTACCAGAGAGGAGACGTCTTCTTCGGACTGAACTTCACATTTGCATGCCCAAAATTTCAGTTTGGCGCATAGTGGTGGTGAAGTACAGCTGGACATGTTGCGGTTTAATATCGGTGGTCATAAGTAAAATGAGTTTATTTATATTTATCTGGTGATATATTCAACCTTATCATGGTAATATGACATATTTGAGAAACCTTGCAGGAGGTTCATTCAAACATTCTCAATAAAAAAAACAATTACAAACAAACAAACTTGTTTTTCATATTTTTTTTACAACCTATGTCATACTTTTTTGCCCAGTGTCGTAGCCTTAAACTTACATATCTACCACTAAATATGTGCTACGTCAGTTCCAGAACTGTCCCATTCAAATCACATCTCTTTTTACTTTGTAGTCAAAGTCTTGGCTTAGGACATATCTGATTAAACAAATTAAAATATTCCTCACGTACACCACCCCCACCACACACACACACACACTCACTCTTTTTCTTTTCTTTCTTTATATTTTGGTTGTTCTTAGACTATTTTTATTTGTATTGTCTTTATTAATGTTGCAATGAAGTAAGGCTAATTTTATTAACTCCATGGGGCACCTGCATAATCTGCTTCTTTATTTATCCAAATGGTTATTTTTTTGTGTGTGCGCAAAAATAAATAAACAGATAAATTAATTCGTCACAAATATATAATATATATATTTCAGTTCCAGACGTCTATTACTAAATGAGTTGAATATATGTGGTGTGATATACTGTGATCAGGTCATTGTAATACGGATGAGTGAACAATGACTTGAGGCACAATATGGTCAAAATTGCAATTATTTCTCTGAAGAGATTATTCAGGACATTGTTAAGCAAATGTAGAAAAATAAACAAAACAAGCAAAGAAATGAACAAAAACTAATCCATATTTACAAAATAAAAAATAATGAAAAAAAAAAAGTCTAAAAGGTTTTTGACACTTTTTTATCTCCATACATCAGTTCCATCAACAAAACTCAATAAAAACACTAAAAAAGTGTTGAATTTTTCAGAATATTTAAATTAACCATCCATTTAGAATGTGTCAGTGCTGACGCATCAGGGGTTAAAGGGTTGATTAACTGTTTCATTATATCCTATCAATCATTATTGTGTATTGCTTAGCATTTGGTAACCTATTAGTTAATGTATTAATAAGCAGGTAAGTAATGGATTGTACTCAGTTAATAAATTGTTAAACATTAATACATTTGAATTGATTGAATGTGATTAGTTATTATGTATGCACTACTCAGCATTAATTAACACATTGTTTCTATATTTGTAGTTGTGGTGTATTGTACTTTTGGTTTTGTTTTTTTTGCTTGTCAAATTGTCTGTTTTTCAGCAACTTAACTCAAAAACTATGGGAGCAATTTTCATGACATTTTCAAGAAAAGTGTGAGATGGTACAGAATAGATGGCATTAAATATTGGTGAATGTAGGTCAAATGTCAAGGTCACCAAATATGTGTTTTACAGTGATCAGAGACAGGGTACTGTATGTCAAGGGAAAGGGAGTTTTTCCACTTGTTTGTTTGTTTGTTTGTTTGTTTGACTTTTGTATGTAAAAAACAACAACACATCAACCATCAATAAACAGAGGATAACAAAATAAAAATTGTACGACAGAATCAGTGTCACTGAGCAGTTATGATTTATTATTGCACTTATTTATTTTTTATTTTATATATATATATTTATATATTTGCATATGTTTTAAAAATATTCAAAGTGAGAATTATATATCAATTATTATATATCATTATATAATCAAACCATTTACAAGATCATGTTGCAAAAATAGACTTTACAAAGAGGTGTTTTAGAGTTGAAGTGTGTGTGTGTGTGTGTGTGTGTGTGTGTGTGTGTGTGTGGAGAACACACAAGAGCTGCCATCTGGTAAAATCCTCCACCTGCTCACACTTTGGTGGTCCTTCAGTGTGTGTGTGTACATGTCTGAGGTATGTAGTGTCTTGGTGGTCCTCTAAATCCCTGGCTCTTCCTTGGTCTGTTTGAGCAGATCCGTGTGTGTGTGTGTGTGTGTGTGTGTGTGTATGTTTGTGTTCGTACACACAGGACCCACTTCCAAACCAAGCCAGACTTTCCCGATCATTCCCAACACATGTCGTGGTGGAACCAGTGTTGTGTATGTAACTAGTGTATGCTCTCAATTTTTGCCTTTTGATTGATTTTATTGATTTTAAGACCTGTCAAACTTCTGTTCCTCTCTTTGTCTTATTCCACCATGTTTTGTGATTTGAATCACCCCGACACTTTTTACAAAGTTGCATTAAAAATCAATTCATTCAATTAAATTCACTTAAGATATTTGTGTTTACTGACATTTAATTAATATTTTAGCTGCGAAACACAATTCAATTGGAATGATACATTTTTTTTTTTAAATTTAGGGCTGTGAAATTATTAAAAATTTTAATCAGGATAACCACAGGCTTGGTTTGAATCAATTTAGGTTAATCATGATTGAAACAGTTTGTGTCGGACGACTGTTTTGTCTCTGGCTTTTCTCTTTTTTTAGTTCTCAAATTTCCCACAAAATACACAAAAATACACTGAAAAGCAAACAAAGCAGTGAAAAAAATTACACAAAAGAAGCTAAAATCCACTAAAACATTATTTTACATTCTACATTCTTTTAACCAGTGCTTCTGTTTTTATCTCTATATTACGTTTACAAATGTTTTATTTTTTAGTGACATTCTTTTAACCAGTGCCTCTTTTATCTTCTTATTGTTTAATTTATATTCTCCAGTGTTTCATTGGGGGGCGGGGCTCCCACACCGGGGGGTGGCTTGCTGGTTCTGGTGGATGTTGTGCCTCCTTATGTTGCAGGCACACCAAACGGGGCGAGAAATTTTGCAACGCGCGAGTCCACTAGTGATCATTGCCACTTTCGCGTTATTCGCGCGTCAGCGTCTAATTCACGTCTCTACATTGACTTTGTATATAATCTGGTCGCCTGAGTATTTCGCACCGCGTTTGGTGTGCCCGCAGGATTAGGGTCTACTCCTTCCTGATGGGGTGGGGGTCATTGCCACTGTAACACACTGGCGGTTTGGCCTTGCTTCGCGACTCCATGGAAAGTGGCGATTCCATGTAGGTGGCACCGGGGTTGCTGGGGGTGGTGGCCCCCCTGGTGTGGGTGGCTCCCTGCGATAGCACCTCCTCTCTTCTGGTTCATGGTCTTCTGGTTCATATAGACACTCAGCAGTGACAGAAATTTGTAACATTGATTGTTGTTAAGTGAATATGGTTCAATGAAAATCCGTCAATTTTATGTCATAACTACTAAAAATAACGGGTTATGAAAATAACATTTTCATAGAACCAAGTATTCAAGTGTATATATGCTGTATCTCAAGAACCGTAATAGATACAGACATGTATTTGGTATCAAAATATACACAAGACCTGACTTTATATTCAACTTCAATACATTTATGGGGCTTAAAATAAATGCATTTCCAGTTATTGAGAGAAAAAACAACACATTTTTAGGCGGGTGTCTTGGGTTTTGGGTTCGCCATCTTAGAATTTTGTGTGCCCAGTGTTAGTTTTGAAAAGAATGGGGTTTGAAAAGTACTATTTGCACCAAATGTTTGTATCACAAATTGAAGGAATCTGGTTATATGTGCACTTATCTGCTCTACTACCAGAGAAGTTTAACTTTTGAGCTTTTTTGTGTTTTTAAATGCCCTTTGGCGGCCGTAGTCACGATTATTTCTGTTAAGTGCACCATATAGTATTGGAATTAGAAAAGTACTTACCCACTACAATATGTACACTTATATGGAAAGTACAGTGTGTAAGTGTACTCATGACAGTAGTAGTCCAGCGGTTAAGACCAAAATAATGGCAGAATGTTTCACTTTTTAACATTTTTTTTAAACATGTTTTTGAACTGAATTAATGATGAACAGTCTCTTACAGCTGAATTCAGCTGATTCCAAATGTTCACCCCAACAACACAAATACAATGCTGTTGGGCATTTGTTCTCACATTTGTTTTTTAAACATGTTAAACCCTTGAAAATTATAAACTGACCGTCATTAGAAACAATGCCTGTATATGAACAGGAAACGTATTATTACCTCCGCCAAGGAGGTTATGTTTCTGCCGGCGTTGGTTTGTTTGTTGGTTTGTTTGTGTACAAGGTAACTCAAAAACTAATGAACGGATTTTGCTGAAATTTTCAGGGAATGTTGAGGATGGACAAAGGAACAAATGATTAGATTTGGGTGATTGTCCGAAAACCGCCATGATCGAAAAAGACAATTTACTGAATAACTACTGAACTAATAATGATACCAATATGAATCCACTTGTTAGAGGAACATTTTCATGGTCAAGGAATCTAAAGATGGAGACAAAATAACTGTTGTTTTAGGTGGAAATCCCGATATGGGGGAAACTGAGCTGCTTAGCAGAGGTCTGCGCTCTCGGAGTGCTTTTTTTTTCTAGTTTCTTATGTTATATATAAATTGTGCAGATTTAAAGTTAAATCCTTAATTTTTAAAGCTTTGAGATGAATAAAAAGCTGGTTTGTGCGATTAGTATGGATATTAGAACACCACACGTCTTGTTGCTTGGATGTGCTGCATAAAGTGTCATGACTGTTGTTTTTAGATGTGTATCTAATGGAATGTAAGGTTCTAGCTTCTGTAGCCACAACATCATCTTCAGTGAACTAAACTGACCCTGAGTCTTCTGTCCATGAGTTTACTGACAAACTTAATCAGCAGAGGAACACTGACTTTTTATAGCAACTCAGAACACACTGAATTTATCTTATAGTTCTTCTGCACATGTATGTTTTATGCCACTAGCCTTCATACTTTTTAAAACCCATGCATGAATTTTGCTTAAATGTCTTCTGCAATATTTCAGTTGATCATTAGTAGAACTATGTCTGAATATTCAACACTTCTGAAAACCACTGCAGATGATCTCTGTAAACCTTTTCAGATTTCCTCATTTCTATTATTTCACCCATAAAGACCTACTGCTACTTTTCTTTGCAGTTCCAAAATATGTTTTTTCTTTGTAATTAACTTTTTTCAAGTGGTTGATGACCTTTTATTCAGACATTATCTTCTGTATTTTGTTATTTTTTTTCCAGTATAAATCAGATATTTATTGACCATGCAGATGTTCACAATAGCGCAGACGAGAACTGCTCAAATATGTAAAAAAAAATCATAATCATGATTATTTTGGTCTGTATTGAAATCATGATTATTTAAACGATTATGTCTTTGAATTTGGAACAGCATTTATTGAACATGTTTAAAAAACACTTTACTTTCAAATATATAAGATTACCTTGTATTGTAGTAGTAAAAAATAACCTATTATACTGCACTCAGTCTGTTGAAAACAAGAAATAAACAAAATACAATATGAGCGAGATATACTGGAGTGACTTAGTCCAAAATAAATACTTAGATAAATCGGAATACTAAAATAAATACTTTGTTGAATGTCGTGGTAGTGGAACAGTTTATCAAAGTAAAGTTTCAGAACAGAAACACCAAATAATCGTTTTTCCGCGATTATATGAAGTTTGAGATCGTCTGGAGCCAAAATTGTAATCACGATTAAAATTTGATTAATTGAGCAGAGGTAGTCCATACCCATTTAATTCACACACAATACAACAGAAAATCCAAGAAGCACAGAGACTATAACTACAAAATGTATGGTGTCAATCACTTTTTGTTAATTGACATATAATTACAGCTGTACTGTTGCCAGCAGGCAGTAGTTTGCTGCTCTGTAGTTTAGAAGCACTGCTTAGCGGCATGGAGGCCATACAGAGATGACTAGATAAGGGAATATAAGGGATGTGCCTGTGGGTGTGGTGTTATGGCAGGGGGAGAGACAGGCTCTTTCCAGACCACCACTGCAGGAAGTTCATGGCCATGAGGTCACAGGGCCATGCCAACACGCTGGGATTTACAGCTACTGGTTTGAACCGGAATTCTTTGAATGTTTTTTTTCCCTGTTGCTCTTACTGTAGCAACTAGATTGATGGTGTTCAGTATTTTGATACCACAGTGCTGTATCTGTCTCTGCAAAAAGTGCTAATCCTTTCTCAGGTGTTAAATAGCTGTTGATGTATTTCTTTATTTCAGCTGGTACAGTTTTTGTCACATGTACTGTTCCTGTGCAAAGAAACCCCGTGTTCTTTAAAGATATTCTGTAAAGATATCTGCAGGAAACTTGGACACAGTGACTCAAGCTGAGGACTTTGACCAGCAAATATTGACTTGACTGAGTCACCTGCTTTAAGTGGGAAAAGTGAAGTTACAAAGAGACCTGAGCCACATGAATCTGCTTTGTTTTTAACAGAACTGACCCAGATTCAAGATGGAGGAGGGCTATGAACTGGATCTGACTTATATCACAGAACGTATCATCGCTGTGTCCTTCCCGCGAGGATGCTCAGAGGAGATCTACTCCCATAACCTCAAGGATGTCACACGAATGCTCAAGTCCAAGCATGCAGATAATTACCTGGTCAGTGTCCGTCCATGTGTTGCTCACTGTCTTGAATTCCAGTGTTCTCTAGTAAAGTGTCAAAGGGCAAGAAAGTATTGATGTCAGGGCTGATGGGCTTTCAGGGGATTTGGCAAGGTATTGATCTTGTCTCGCAGCTCATCTTAATACTCAGGCTTATCTCAAGTAGAAGTGTTACAACAGATGTGTACAAAGTATAATCATGAGTCTTATTGTATGTTTTATTTAGATCATTAACCTTTCAGAAAAAAGAAGCGATCTGTCTAAAATGAACCCAAAGGTAAGTTTAGATCATTGCTACCATCTTCTAATGAGGAATGTAATAAAATATGTCAAATAATGCACAATAATAGCAAGTAAATGTCTAAAATGTGTGTATCTTGTAATGTAATGTACATATGTTAAGTTATATACTATAGAGAGACTCTCCACAGATCATGATGTGTTTGCAGACCCTTGATACAGGTTGGCCAGATCTACATGCACCTCCACTGGATAAGATCTGTACAATCTGTAAAGCCATGGAGAGTTGGCTCAATGCTGACCCACTACATGTGGTGGTTATACACTGTAGGGTGAGCATCTTTACCATGTTGTTCTGAATCATCTCAATTGTAGGCTTTACATGAACAAAAACTCTTGAGTGTTGTATGTGAAATGAATCAGATTCTGATCTTTTTTTGTGTCTTTTAGGGTGGCAAGGGTCGAATTGGTGTTGTCATTTCATCATTTGTGCATTTCACCGACGTGTCAGCCAGGTAACCACTTCTGTGTGTCATACTTCAACATCCTGTTACTGTAAACGGTGTTATTTGTGATGAAGTCAAGACTTATCATAGCAGATGAGTGTGGTGCGTCACGGTTAGCAGCAAACAATATCAACAGCAACCCGCAACACTTCTTGAAGAGTCATTTAGTAGACCACAAGTAATGTCATAGTGAAAACCACAGTTGATTTATTTACATCTTTTAATTTAGGGTCAAGGTGATTCAGAAAATGAGTCAAAGAAAGCCACCTCTTTCAAATCCAGAGGAAAACCACATTTTAAGCCATGAATCACCACGTATTGAATTTCATGAATCAACTTGAAAACATGTTACTTACTGTAATGGCTCCTGGCCACAGTGTCGGATTCACGAAATCTATTCATCTTTGAGAAAGATTAGAAAATCTAACTGTTTAACCATTGTCAGTCAAACAGATTCAACATGGCTGGTGCTTTACTAAGCTGTAAAGTCAAGAAATGTGGTAAACATTTGGAGAAATGGCTCGTGTGATGCCACTTTGCAGTTCTCTTCTGCACACAGCGATCATTGTGGAATCAAACCCGTCCACCTCCCTTGGTGTTTGTGTCCCACTGAGGGTGACATGGTCGGTAAGGTGAATGTGAAAGACCGGGGCGAAAAGAGGTAGAGGAAGAGATAGGAAAACAATGAGGCTAACTTACAATGGAAGAGATTCAGGGGGGAAGCAGAGGGAAGGGTGCGACGAGAGAGGAACAGAGCTATGGTGAAAAGGCTCCAGCGCCTGTTGGTTTTAGGGTTGTCTGAATAGCAAAGCTGTGCACACACTCTGGCCTCTCTCTGTCCCCCTCTCTCCCTCTGTGTTTGCTTAAAGCTGGCATTCTCTTCCTCTCTGCTGGATTCCTTTGTCCCTCTGGTTACTTTCACTCTTGCCCACTACGCATGTGTGTCTACTTTGTCCTAATGTAAGATGGGGTTAATGCCACTACATTATACAGTAGCACAGTATAATCTCTCTCATGAGTCATAATTACCTCAAGTGTTTAATGTGTCTCTCTGTCTCCCTCAAAGTGCTGATCAGGCGTTGGACCGCTTCGCGATGAGGAAATACTACGATGATAAGGTCTCAGCTCTGATGACACCCTCGCAGAAACGGTAAGACCCAAAACATACGCACACCCTTCTGTATAGTAGCACGGGTTTGCCTACGTATGTGTTGTTTGACTGGAGCTTTTTTCCCACCTTTGTCACCATCCAAACACACTCTTGTGGTCCAGCCTGATTCAAGACAAAATATTTAATATCCTCGTGATGTTTGCATATTTTTCATTGACATTTGAGTTATTGTCGGTAAAAGTAATGAGATCCCACACTGACATGGGTAATCCAAAATGTGTATCACTGTGAATCATCATCATCATCAGTCACACTAATGGCTCTGAGGCAAAATGAGTTTGTCTGATTTGTTTTGCTGAAGGTCTCTCCAAGTAACCATATCCCAAGTTCCTCTCAAAAATACATGGAAAGATGAGCTCATAAAACTCTGAAAAAGTTCCTGCATCACTAAAAAACATGACGAGGAATATTATGTCGTTTTGTAATATCATCTTGGAACCAATTGAAACATAGTCACTCATTGCTGTGCATTTCGTATCAAAAGAATGATGCTTGGTACCACAGACACTTCTGATCCAATACTTTGCCAGGTATTGTTTTTATTTATATTGACGTCTGTTCTTTTGTCACAGGTATGTTTGGATACTTAACAGTCTTCTCAGCGGATCAATGAAGATCAACGCCTCCCCTTTGTTCCTGCACTGCATCATTCTTCATGGGATCCCAAACTTTGATGCCACTGGAGGTTATACTTGTACTATTTACCACTGCATAGCCACAGCTCCCAGTGAAAACCTCATCACTGCCACAGTAGAAAAAGCATACAACCACAACTGAGAGGGAGCAGTAAACAAGATGAGGACTTATCTGTACTTTATATCTTTCTTTCTTTTTCCAACACACATGCCCTGACAGATAGAGCCACTTACATAAACAGAACTGAAGACTTTGTGGGTTCCCAGAAAAATCTTTGTGAACTCCCACCCATGTTCCTATATAAATTACTGTTTTCTCTAATTTCACTGGAACAACAAAGGTCTTCGTCATGTTGTGGCGAAAATCCCTTTTCTCACAACAATGGCTTATGTGGCTCACTGTGAGCAAAATACTCAGTCTACTCATGCATGCAAGGCTACTTTATGTCATATTAACTGTAACAATTATTGAAAGTTATATCTTATTTCACAGTGTGTCGACCATACATCAAGGTCTACCAGGGAATGCAGGCAGTGTATTCGTCTGGAGTCTAGTAAGTAGCTTACACATGTGGTGCGGACAGTTAAACATTACTGTTCACTTCAAAGAAAGTAGGGTTGCATTAAAGTCCTTTACTGTTAAACTTAGTCTAATGCTCAGTTACTCTTTCTCTAGCTATTTGTGATTACTGCCAAATTTTGGTTTGCTGTTGTTATTGACTTGCTCTGTTTGGTATTTTTCTTAGTCACATTGGTTCAGGCCACAGAGACCGTGTATGCATCACTTTAGAGCCTGCACAGCTTCTTAAAGGGGATATCATGGTAGGGAATCTCACAAAATACCTACAGTGACTTCCAGACATGAATAATTAAAGTACTCATTGAAGGTAGTAACAATGTTATTTTTTCTTTTGTAGATCAAATGTTATCACAAAAGTGAAATTACCTCCGATCGAGAGGTGATTTTCCGGCTGCAGTTCCACACAGGAGCGGTACAAGGCTACAACCTGATGTTTGAAAAAGAGGACATGGAGACAGCGAACAAAGGTAGACCCCAAAAAAACAAAAAAAAAACAGACAATAGACAAGTGTACAGTTTATAGTAACTGCCCGACTCTGCTGCATTTTCAGAGCTCAGTCTGGACCTAATTTACTTTTGGCACTCTAAGATCAACAATCTTGTTCTCCCAAACATGTTACGTGTACCGAGAAGTTACAGTCAGCACCATTCATCTTTTCATTAAGAACAGCCACATTAGTGACATTCCTCTGTGCTGAAATTCCAGATCCCAGATTTCCAGATTACGGCAAAGTGGAGCTGGTGTTCTCCGAGGGACCAGAGAAGATTCCAGGTAATTTTACTTGGATTTAAAAAAAATTGCTGCAGGTTTTAGTTCGAAAAGCAGCACTCTCTCCATTTTGCCCTTGCCCTTCCTGCTGTCCCACACTCTGTTCCTCCCCCTCTGCACCCTGGTGAGAGGGGATGTGGAATGCTGCAAAGGGGAAATGTAGTGTGAAGTGTGTGCTGACAGAGAGGTAAAGAAGCACAGCATGTGCCTCCTCAGAGCCCAACAGGAGTGAAACTATTTGCATGGTGGTGCATGTGTGCTTTCTGAAAAATATGTGGGTCTAAATGACATCAGTTTCTAAAATGTAAAAATAGTTTTTATTCTAGTAGCATCCCGCAAGTTTGTCTTCCTAGGTCACACAGTTTTAATCATGCAGTTACTTTATAAGGCATAGTTATCCCCAAGCATTGTGACATGGGTAACATTTTAATCAACACCTTCAAGAACCTCATTTAACATTCAATAAAATACTTGTTTGGACTTATTTTGTTAATGCCACATTATATGCTAAGAGCACCTTCAAATCTTTACACAAGAATGTAAAAATATAATGACATGAATGACACTTGGTTATTATACAATTTGTCGATTAAAAACACAGTCAAGCTGATAATAATTTCACGTTCTTTCCTAGCCTTAATATAGCTACTCCAAATATTCACTTTTCAGGAGTTGCAACAACATAGTGATCCTCAGTGTTGTGTGTATTCCCTGTGTACGCAGATACAGTATCTACACTAATGTTATTCTTGGGTCTAGGTGCCGACAGGTGGCAAAATGGGGCAGATGTTATTGTGGACTACAACACAGCAGATCCTCTAACCCGCTGGGACTCTTACCAAAACATCTGTGATGGTGAAGGTACTGTTTCCAGGCTACATTAGTCACAACATGACTCATAAATCCTTAACAATGCCAAAGTCTCTACCAAATGAATCACACGCTATCTGAGAAATATAAGAAGCTGTTAAAGAATGGAAGAAGCATTCACAGGGTGTTATTAAGGCATCAAATTCAGTTTACCACAAATTTCTGTTCCATTCTTTCTGTATTATATATTGGTTTCACATACACATAAATAGATACACACATAAACTCTGTTTTTTTTGCTCTGAAAACTAACACAGTGTAATACTGCTCAGTAAGTTGAGGGACTGCAGAGTGATTGCAGTAACATATATATACAGTCACCAGTGGTTTGGTTTATATTGCAGTGGTTGGTAAGTGGAGTTATTACTCATGAGTGGGGCTTCAAACCATAGTAGGCTCTGTGGAAACAAGATCTTTATTATGGTATGGAAGGGAAAGGGAAGCTAAAAAGAAATGTATTAGGTTGCAGTAGGAAGTGTGTGACAAGCAGTGTTGTTTCTGTCTAAAGGACAGGGAGGAGTGTTGTATGTAGGGAATACTGGATGAGTATTTAGTTCTCAAGAGATGTCTATTTTGTTGTTTCATAAAATGAAAAGGCATGCTTTAACCATCCCACACATGCACACACATATACTCTCACTGGGCTGCACACCCAGACTCACACTCAGAGCCACCCTGTCGGGGCGTCCCGTCCTCGCTGTGGTTGTTGCTCTCCACTCAACCACAGAATTCACAACAACCTCCCAGAATAGTGCAACGTGGTGGTGGCATTAAAACACAGATCCACCCTTTCCCAGTATTCATTGAGTGTTTTTACAAGTTAAGTTCAAATGATGGAAATGAGCTGCCTTTTTAGCTTTTTATTTATAATTGCCTTAGCACATTCAAGTTAAATTTTATGCACCATCTCTGGGAATGCAATAAAAAGGCAGACACTCATATTTAAGAATTCATCAAAGCAAAGCATAGACATCAATAAAGAAGCAATTTCTCCTCTCGCCTTGATTCTAAAGCATTCATGTGGGATATTTACAGCTTTGTGTTCTCATGTAAACACTACATCTGAGAGGGAAGACTGGGAGCTTTGTTGAAATTCTACATCTACTTAACAGTCCTTTGGCAGGTCTGAGTTATTCTCTGAAAAGCTGTCACTCATAGGCTGGTCAAGAGGCGCAAGTCGAAAAAACCTTTACCACTATAGTGCTAAGGTTGTGAAAACAAAACCTCATTTACTTCAATAGCTTTTCCTCAGTCACCACTAAGAGTATGTGTTTATCCCCATGTGTGAAGTAAGAACTGAATTCTAAGATTGTCTTTTACAGACTGCATGTTTGAGTTTATTATCAATGCAATCTTTGTGTTTGTTTAGATTAACCAACAGCTGTCTGCAGAACTTAATAGGTTCATTGTACATATAAAAATGAGATCTCAGTGAATCATTGTTGATCATGTGGAGTTTAATTAAATTTGTAGATTGCTACACAGGAGACTGTTTTCTCTCATTGTACTAGTTGAATGACACGATTACTTTGACGTAGTTTATTGACTACAACTTGGGCTATATAACATTTTAGCTACATGAGATTGTTGCTTCACATCAATGTATTTTAGAGGAAATGAACATCATTTGCAGAGCTTACAGTATTGAAATTTGACGAAGAAAAGTGAAGTGTCATTATTTGACATGAACTATGAACTTTATCTCTGTTACTGTGGCCTTGCAACTAATAGCAACATTTCACAATAGAACTAGAAAAAAAAAGGACTCGGACAGCACAGACGGTCCATGTATCATCCGATCATTCAAGTATTCCATTCAATCTGGCAAACGGAAAATGAAATAACGACTCAATATTTTGTTTTC
>JAPTYR010000010.1:20658050-20675734 GCA_029814505.1 Siphamia roseigaster
TTCCGCTTCAAAAAACCCGCCCTCTTCATAAACGACCAATCAAATTCACTTTCTTAACTCGTATAAAATCGGACATTGTCGTGCAGCTCTCGGGAGAACTCTGAACTGTGACGGTAGGAACGGCCATTTCCCTACGACTTTTCTGACCACCCTAACTGGACCATGTCTGGTTACCTTCAGTCCTCGCAGCAGGGTATCGTCATCAGTTCGTCGTCCGTCTTTGGCATGGACTGAAGGCTGAGGGTTTTCAAGTGCGGACACGTTATGTTTTTTACAATGTGCTTATTTTCAACTCCATTTACCTCACATCTGAGTTAATATGCTGGTAAAGTAAAGTCATGACTGGCTAATTACAAGCTAAGAAATTTAATCAGGACTATAATTGAAGATTTTGAAAACAGAATTAAAACGTATAACTGGTTTAAAAGTAAAAGAAAGATCCAGTTGATGTTTGGTTATGTGTTTATGTTCTGACTGTAAATAAAGAGTGTAAAGGCTCTTTGGTCCAGAGCAGATTTTTGAGTGTATTTGAAGAGTCGGAGTGTACATAAACAGGTACCGGAGCATGGTGTGGAGGGGAAGCAGTATTTTCCTGAGCTCGGGGAAGAGGAAGGAAGCCATCTCCGGTAACCAACACACATACTGCGCACAGTAGTACTGCTGCTCCTACACACAGCAGGTCTAGGAATAGACCAGTGTCTTCTGTGCATACACACCCACCTTGCTGAGACTTTCTGCTATTTTTAACTACACATTGTGCATCACCCATAGACTTTGGGATGGCCACTGTGACTGACATCACTGCTGCTCAGAGTATCCCTGGTGTAGGTGGCCTGTGGTTCGTACATCTGGAATGTACCGTGGCAGTAAAGATGCCTGTATGAAAGTCTGTACAACTTCCTTCCCCTACTGTAGCATTACCAAGACATCCAGGCTTCTTGGAGACCACCCTTGTAAACAGGATGCTCACGTGGGAGTCCCACCCGTCTCTCTGCTTCCTCCACTGAGCATTCCCATGGCTAGACTGATCGATGACCTCCCTCTAGCCAACCCACATCCATATGAGGTGGCTATTAAAGGCAACATATCCATACAGGAGCAGCTTTCAGACTTCTTACCTATTAAAAAAAAACAAAACAAAATGACTTCCCACTCAAGCTGCCTCAGTTGCCCCTCCCTAGCTGCAAAAAGATCTCTTATTTTTTTTGGTCCATCAACATTCAGGGGGAAAAATTAGATGGATGCCCATATGGAGATGGTTAATCACTGTCAGTGTGTCAGTGTGTGTGTATGTCAGAACAAGTAGGAGGAGGAGTAGGGTGCATGTGCTGCTGAATATGCTTGTGTGGGAGAGAACAGGTTCCAACAAAGGCCTAAAAATAGTAGGAATATGCCCATGTGACATATTGAGGCTAAAAGCTTGTGAATAATTTGTCTAATGCAACACATACCCCCTCCCTGAGCTCAATCACGAAAATATGCTCCTGCTGGTTACCTCTGCCAGCGAAGTTGGAAGAGGGTAACAAGTCTGTTCATCCATTTTTAGTCTGTCTGTCTGTCTCTCGGTTAACAAGACATCACATAAGAGAGAGAGAGAGAGAGCACGGTCGGTGGACAGGTTAGCTATTCATGGCAACCTGTAATTTGTGGCCATATTTCTGGTTATTCTGCTTTTATATTTTCTCTTTATGTAGTTGGAGGGGATGTACAATCAGATATTTTCTTAAAGGAAGCATACAACAATAAATTTCCTACTATTGTTATTCCCACCGGAGAAGGCCAAGTCTAGGTGTCTGCAGACCTTTTAGGTACTACTTCCATTATTAGACTTATCTTCCTTATCTCATCCTCTTTATCTTGTCCTCTCCAGTTTCCCCTTTATGGAACTTTAAGCGTCATGTTTAGCTCGTCTTGCCTTTGCCACTTATTTGGAAATGAAAGCGAAAGCTGTTGCGTTTTGTTTGTGTGTTTTACTGTAACCCTGTTTATGGATGTACTGCAGCTCTGTGCAAGAGTTTGTAGGTTATGTTATAGGCCTTCATGCTAGAGCTGGAAGATCTATTGTTTTGGACCGAAAATCACAATTTCAGACAAAACAATTTTCAGATCGTGAAGGCCACGAAAATCGCGATTACAGACAACACGATTATCGAATTGTGAAAGCAGTCATTTTTCTCTTTTTATTTATTTATTTATTTTTTATTTCTCACACAATAACCTGTGGTGTAGAAAGGCCCAGAGTGGTAGCTCTGTGTCAGCTACCAACCAATCAAAAAGCTCTATCCTGCACATGACAAGTCACGTGTTCCACACTCCAATCAGTGTAGGTGGTCACTATGGCAGAAGTGGGGGGGAATGCGTTTACTTTAGTTTTCATTCTTGTATTAGCTTTATTGAATTCATTGTTTCAATTAATTTGCACTGAAACTTGTTACAAAAATCGTGGTTGAAATCGCAATACAACTATTTTCTTGAAATCGTGCAGCCTTACTTCATACAATTAAGATTTACTTTTGGGTTTTTTTTTTTCTTCTTTTTAATCTGTATAAAGTCTGTTTCATTGTTGGGATTGTGTGGTTGTGGGGTATGTAGTGTAGTTGCCTCACATTAGTTATCCAGTTGATACATGATGTGATGTTGTGAAGAAATGGATTTGGTTAACCAGATTTCTAAAGGCTAAAATTGTTTGGAGCAATTAATTTTATTAATTGGCTTTTCAACCAAAACATTTTGACTCTAAAATAAAATGATGTGCAGTTTAATTAGTTCTACAAGTCCATTTATTGAACCAATTTGTATGGAACAGTCATGATGACGTTGACTCAAACCAACCAAGGCGTCTTTTAACCACAAGTAAACCCCCTTTTAGTTTTTTTAAGACTTTTTCAGACTTCCCGCATGCAGAAGTCAAGCAGAAATAGTATCATGAACATTACTTCTGTATTCCCAGAAATTTCATCCCACCTTAAATAATTAAAAAAAAAAAACAACTACATCAGCTGTGTGTACTGTTTCATTAAAGGACTGATTGTTTGTGCTCACGTCCCTCCTGAAATTACTTTCATGTCTGCATGTCTGTCAGTAAATGTTGTATGTCACGCCAGTTCTTATGACATTTGGCACGCTATATCTATGCACTTTTGAGCATTCATGTGTTACTCAAACTTAAAGTAAGCATCAAACTTAAAGTAATTTTAGGTAATTATGGAAGTGAACTACAAATCATGAAAAAAATCTTGGAGACAGAATTTCTCTTTTGAGCATTTATAGTAGATTAAAAAAATCATTATTTATAATGACTAATAATATCAGCTACAACATTGATACACTGATTAAAAATCTTTTTACTCTCATCTTACACTTACAACATACCACCCCACCATGTTTTTATAACCACAACAAAACAAATACTATAATTTGATAGCATTTCCTGTGGAGTGGATGGCAATGACCCGATTTCATTTTTTCGCTGTGTATTCCACTAGTTAGAAGTGCAATATAAAATGTGTGGATATCAACCGGGGCAAGGATAGCAACCAAGACAGAAATACAGCATGACAAGCGTTGACATTTTACAGGGTTTTTGAAGATGTTTCTAGAGATGTACATTAGTCGAGTCAGCTATTGTTTTCTAATGTTCTTTAGAAGTGTTGGGGTGAATGCTAAAAAATACGATACGAACTGAGGTGAAAAGCTGCAGCTTTGTATGTTAGTATAGTTTTTGGTGTTTGGCAGAGACTTGCGCTCTATTGCATGCCCCCCAGTTATATATGACAGTTGCTGCTGTTTAGGAATACCAAAACTGCTCACCTTTGTCAGCCAAACATGACTTCAGCTCAACGTGAAAAAAATAGTGTGTTGTTACACACTCAGCAAATATCCTCTTGCAAACTAGGCTATTGATTCTGCTTCGAACAAAAGATTAGCCTGTGGCAGAGTGATAAGTTCAGGGCTCAGTGACAAGACCAAAAAAAAAAAAAAGCTCAAAGTGGATTGCCAAAACTCTTGTTTCTTGAAAAAGTTAAAATCTAGCTGTGTACTTGTTGGTGTATGATATTCCCAATGAGAGTAAAATGATGTGTATGTTTGTCTTGCATCATTATTAATATGTTGCCAGGACTGTTCTGGCTTTTGAGTCAACATGTGCAAAAAACCTGAATGATTCAAAGCCATAACCATAAGCCAGTAGCCTGTACTCTTTAACCTCCTCCATTGCCCTCTTCGCTTTGAGTGATATATGTGATAAAAAGACATTGTATAGTCTGGTTTACAGGAGTTCACAGAATGTGAGGCATTTTCTAAAGCCATCTGTCACCTCGAAAAGAAAACTTTGTGAATTTGTGAAATGAATGGAAAAACAATGAGAACAAAAAAAAAAATTCATCCAACTATTGATAAGAGAGGTGAAATTAAAAGGACAGATACATGGACAGATGGAACAGAAACGACATGGGGAGGACAGCAAATGGCAGCCCGGGGAGTTTTTTTTTTTTGCGGAGGTGGAGGTAGACAGAAAGCAGGTGGATGTTTAGACAGAACGATAAGACAGCCTGGCTGACAGAACACCTGATAAGCAGCCTGACTGTCAGGTTTGGCAGGCTGGCAGTGAAGCAAGAGAGCAGGGCACGAGGAGAAGGAGACAGATGGGTTAAACTGAATAAAGGCGGCTCAGATTGTAAGAACATAATTTAGGAGAGCTGCACCTGGTATTAAATTTGAGACTATTAATGTGGAGCTGAATGCAAATGCAAATCCAGACTATTCAGTTCCATGTGTGAAGTGGGGCATCCGATGCAGAATGTATTTAGATTGTATGTAAAACCCAGCATTGTGATGGTGAGAGCTTCTCCTAACCCCTCTGGTATTTTCCTAATTTCTTGCATATTAAAAGCCTTGTTTTTGGTCACTGGCTGCCAGTGTTTTTGACAAGATTATTAGTTTGTGTTCATTAATTCAGCTCATCTGTCTCACAGTCTGCCAGGCCCATTTTGAGGTTACATCTGCAGTGTTAACTCCACAAACCCTCTTCTCTCTTCAATATAGGGAAGCCCCAGACCATCGAGAGCTCTGAGCGCGTGCAACTGTCGGGCACATATAACGTACGGAAAGGGAAGCTCCAGCTGCCGGTCAACCGCTGGACCAGACGACAGGTCATCCTCTGCGGCACCTGCCTCATTGTCTCCTCTGTTAAGGAGAGTCAAACGGGGAAGATGCACATCCTGCCACTCATTGGAGGAAAGGTGTGTCTTGAGTCACGTCACAGTTGTGCATTAACGGAATAGCATAATGGTCTCTCTTTTTTTTTTTTTTTAAATCCAGTTCTTTTATGGTGATGTTTTTTTTATGCTTTGGATCATAAACCTGTAATGCCATATCACCCTGATAAAGTCACTCGTATTACCTTCCAAATGTGTGCTTGTGCAGTGAAGTTTGTCCTTTTCACCTTGACAAACTGTTCGTCCTTTCCTGTGATATCCAGGAATGCTTTGTTCATTTTAGTGCAAGGTGACACCGAAATAGTGCAAGCCAGGTTTTTAGGATTCAGCAGGGAGTGTCTCTTTTTGGATTTGGAGTCATGGCATACTATAATATTTAAACAGCCTTTCTAAAATTATATTTCCTGGCTGTGAGACATTTTTTTTTGTTCTCATAGCGTTAAGGACCAAGCATTGGGTAGAGACCTTTATCTCTTTATGACTTTATGGCTCTGTCTATCTGCAAGGCCACTAAATAAGCTCTAAGTATTCTCTTTTAAAGCCCTCTTTATTATTTCCCTGACACAATGGTCACTCCATATCTCACCACACCCTGTTTTTTTTAAACATTTCATGCACAACAGTCGACTATTTATCCATACAGTGCCGCTCCATGTGTCTGTGTGTGGAAAGTGCATGTGTGTGTATGCATGCATGTATGTAATTCAATCACTGTAACTAGTCAGCCATTCATTCACAGGGTTCATGTGCCTGACTGTGTGTATGATTCCACGTGGCTAAAAAGCCACTTGACATCCTTTTATTTTCACTCATGTCACGCACATGTGTTCATTATATGATCATGCATGCTTTAAATATTTGCATGTGTGCTTCCGCTCGACTGGATTTTTATTAACCCGTAGTCATTAAGTATTTAACAGTCCTTTAACACAAAGTGTGTAAAATACTGGCCAAACCATTAAGACGTCAGCTTTTTTCTCTCTGTTTCCTATTCTTTTGACTTCACTTTCTAGGGGTGAGGTTTATATTAAAAGGTGGCGCAGATATGTCATTATTTCAGCCTCTAATATCACTATTGTTTCTGTCTTGCTGCAGGTGGAGGAGGTGAAGAAGCACAATCACTGCTTGGCTTTCAGCTCGGCAGGTCCTCAGAGTCAAACCTACTACGTTAGCTTTGACAGCTTCACGGAGCACCTGCGCTGGCACAGACACGCTGCTAAGGTATTGTGTGCGCATGTGCAACATATCAGGACAAAGAAAAGCAAGCATATGCTCCCCAGCTCTTCTTACGGGTCAGCTGCATTTTATATCACAACATGCGTGACTGCAAGATGAAATATGAAAACATGGCACTGCACCCACCATAATTCCACAGCTAATGTGAGCTGAGTGGACTGAAAACATGCACGGTGTTGTTTGCGTTGCAGTATTAAAACGCCATTGTCTCTGGTTGCACTCATACACATCAACACCAAAGTCTCTCTTTCCTCTCTGTCATTTGAACCCAAGTAGGCCATAGCCAGAAAACCTCTTTTCTAAATATTAACAGGGACATGCATGTCACCAGCACCCAGAGGGCCACTCAGAATAGAAGCCTGGATAGAAGCAGCACGTGCCTCAGTGACGTCTGCTAAGCCTTTAGCTACAGTATTTCCACTCTGAGGCTCCAGTATAAGATGAGGTGGACGTTCATGCTGTCATTTCTTTTTCATTTTCTCTATGATTCTAACAAGAAAATGTCATACATGCACGTCACACCTGCAGTTAATGAGATTGTATGATGATGTAATTTGTTACCTTAAGTCTGGGGTATGACCCAACCTATGGGACTTTCCCTTGACTTCTCCTGACTCTGTAATCCTAAGCAGATTGGCCATTAAATGACATTTGACCCCTTGGCAGCAGGCAACAGTCCTCACACAGTAAACTAGTAAAGTCTCCTACAGTAGAGATAATCCTATGAAATTCCATGTTTTTCTTTCTCCATCACCTCATCCCTCTTGTCATTTTTTTTTCCCATTTGCCAATCAACTTCATCTAGATGGTGTCACAGAGGATCAACTCAGTGGACCTGTCCTGCTGCAGCCTGGAGCAGCTTCCTCCAAACCTCTTCTACAGCCATGACCTCACCCACCTCAACCTCAAACACAACTTCCTGCCTGCAGACCAACGCCTGCAGCAGCTACAGAGGTACCTTGTCATTGTAAAGCTTTCATAAACACACCTAAGATGAAAATGAATTGAAATGACAGGAATAAATGAAGGATAAGAAAAGAGAGGGCTGGGCTGAGGAGGCTTCACAGGTCGAGGCTCCTGTTCATTGTAGTTTGAGTGGGTTGATTTGGGCAAGATCAGACTTGAGATGGTTTAACCTTAGAATTTTTGGCCAGAACAAAAGATAGGTTGGGCTGTTGTACAATACAAAAACTCCCAATCTAAACATGGCTTGCAATCTTATCTTAGACCTCTACCCATGAGATCTTAATTATCTGCTTTGACAACACTATATGATCACTGCCATTTGTCCATCCATGTATCTAAAACATGATGAAACTTAATGGAAGGTCAGGCGAAGGCTATTCTTAAATAAGGGCAGAGGCTTGGGGTTTTTTTGTTTTGGTTTTGTTTTGTTTTGTTTTTTTTCTCTTTATTTGACATTAGAAAGATCTATGCTGAATTGTAATATAACTGTCATCTAAATAAAAACAAACTAATCAGCAGAATCAACTAATAAATGAAAGCAAATGTCGTTATTTGTGGATTCTTTGCTTTTTTCATTCATTTAAGATTTGCATTTGCTTGTTAGGCCTACCATAATTGTTATTTAATTGTCGCATTACAATTATTATAAATAACCATGATAATTTTCTCAAAATATAAAATCAATTACTTGAAATTAATACAAATATTAGACGTATACCTTTAATAATATTTTGGAAAGGGAATGAGAGAGGACCACTCTTGTTTCCACACTTCAAACCTTAACAGTTACTACCACAGACAATGAGAGGGACAAAGTATGAAGACATCGACACATAGTAAGGCTTCACTGGACACAGCAGGTCACGGCTGGAAGCCTTGGACAACTTCAGTCTCCGTCTGCAATTTGCAGAACATGTGCCTGAACAGTCTAGGACAAGAGCCACTGACATGCAGGGACCGAAGAGGCTAGCCAGAGCTGTGCTGTACCAGGCTAGGCCAAACTAGCCCAAAGTCCATAAGGGTTTATGTCTACAGGGAAGCTTTTAATGTGCCTGGACTCCCTTACACACACACTCTCTCTTTCTCTCTGTCACACACACTTTCTCTCTGTGGGCACCATCTGCTGCATGCTTATCATGGTCCCAGATTAAAGCCCACAGCCAAGACATGTGTGTGTGTGTGTGTCTGTACTCTTCTACTGTATCGCATCTATGTGCATTCTAGTACAAATGCATGCCATGCCTGTTAAAGCCTTTCATCCTGAAAATCATTGCCAAAGTGTTTTTTTTTTCATTAATTGACAGAATTATGTGGATTTGATGTGTGTGAAGTATTTTCAGTTCAGCGTGTGCGTGTGTGTGAAAGAGTTACTTGCTTCTATGTAAGGGAAAAGCGGCTGCAGGCTACAGATTTGAGGTCAGTGCATACAGAGTCTTGATACAGTATGGCACTCTTTTTTTTTTTTCTTTTAAAATGGCTGCACTGACAGAAATATGACTGTGTGGTTCTGTATGTATTGTTTTTTGCACTTCTGTGAGTCTTCCTGATAGTAAATGAATAGGAGGTTAGGATATTATGATGGTCTACTACAGTCGCTCTGGAAATCTTTTCGATTTTTTTTTTGTTGTTGTTTTTTAATCCTCAGGATAATGACTGGTGTTATAAAGAAGATGAATGTTAGTGGAATAACTAGTTTGCACAGCTCCCCTGCTGGTCAAGCGAGATAGCATCCATTTAGCTTTGCCAAATCTAAGTAGGTTCATCCGCAGTTGACCCAGCATGGCAGAAAAAGAGGTCAGTAATGAGAATTGAGATTTATAGTTTGCTGAAAATAGTCATTTTGACGGAAACATGTAGCAGTTACTTGAGAACTTGCTCGGTCCCTGTGAGGCTGGAGTCAGGAACAGTCATCGTGACCTCCATGTGGGTGTGTGTGTTTTGGTGTGGACAGTTGTGAGAGTCTGTTTTTGTTTCAGTATAAACACAGCCTTTCTATAACATCTATCATGGGGTCACAGAGCTTTGTATTTTTCTAAGAGGAATGGAATGTGTGAACCTGCCACATGTCTCTCCCCTACTCTCGCTTTTCTCTTTGGCCAAATACTAACTGGTGGGAGATTTGCCAGTCAGATATGCATAATCAGTTTTCTGGGATGCTTGCTCTTTCCTCTAGCATGGGACTGACTACCCAGTATGCACCTCTCTGTGAGACAGGTCATCGGTGTGCGAGGGGAATGGCTGATGTTCCATGCATATGATTGAACCTTTGGCCTGTTTATTTACATATGTATGACAGTTCAGAGCATTTCAGAGGACATAAAAGCCATAGAACGAAGAAGGCCAGAAAGAAGGGACAAAGTCACAACACTGATAAAATAGTACTTTATAAAGGTTTTATGTCAAATCTGTATGATAAAAGTGTCATTCATTTCTAGTATTTGGCTATTTGACTAAGAGAAGTACAGTATTCGCTCATTTCCCATTTTCTTTAAATGGTATTTTTTTTATCTAATCACTCACTCTAGTTTCTTATTTGTGTAATTTTTACGGCTATTATGAGTGCAATTTTGATTTATAAAGGCTTAAAAAGGGTAGGATGAAGAAATGACCCTTAAGGTATAAAACCACTTTTTAATCCAGCACCTTGAATCTGCTATTAATTTGTTTGGCTTTGTTCATTCTAATATTTGTCCCCTAGTTTTAGTTTTGTTACCTTGAATAATTCTGATTTGGTCTGCAGTTTACTGTGTTTTGTTTGTTGTTTAACTGTGGTGTTTAATACGAAACTGCCAGGATGCAGCTGGTTTATTAAAGCTTTTTTTTTTTAATGAAAGGAGAATTGTATAATTATTACGTTGATTGGCTTTGAATAATGCAAAACTAAAAAGGGTAAAATCCAGTAAGGTACAAGATGATCAAAAGATTGGAAAAACAGGCAGGACATGACACAGACAAGGAGAGAGTGTGAGGAGGGGTATGAGTGTTACTCAGCAAATTATAGAGGTGATTTAATAGCGGAGTGACATTTTCTCACACCCCCTCCCCGTAGGCTGGAGGAGTCACCCTCAGCTGGAATTACTTGGCGATACTAATCAATATCCCTGGTGTCTAGCTTGTCCTCTTCCTCGCCATGATGCACCGTGTTCATGTGTGTGTGACCCATATGTGTGAACAGGGAGGAGAATCAAGTAGTGCCAGTTTAAGCAGCTGCTCCGTCCCATGGTGCAAATATGGCTAGGCGCCAGTCTCCGTCTTGCCGGAGCTGCCGTTTCTCCGTGAACATGATAGGTTGCATGTCTGTGTTTGTGTGTAGATGGATAAATAAAGACGAGAGTCCTTTCCCCTGCTTTGCATTGTTCCCTTGGGTCCCCCGCCCCCCCGGAGGGTTAACCCTTCTGAAGGTCACTGCTCTGCCATGGGACACCACACCAAACGCCTCTGGTCACTAGTGTTTAAAGGAAAAACACAAGACGTCAGCACAGTGCTTGTATGTTCAACAAGCACACTTGATGGTTGAGTCTTAGTATGTAAAAGAAGTGTTTATTAAAGTGTTTGTCGATGTAAATGTATGTCACGCCTTAAATAAACTCTGTGTAACCTGTACTACCTCTACTTTGCACATGAATGTATTTATGGATTTCTTCTCTTGAAATATTTATGTTTGACAAGATACAACTACATCTCCTTCTCTCTTCTCTTCTCTTCTCTTCTCTTCCAGGTTTTCCCGTCTGCGGAGTCTCAACCTATCCAACAACCACCTTGGCCAGTTCCCCCTTGCCATCTGTGAAATCCACACTCTGACTGAGGTCAACCTCAGCTGTAACTACTTATCCTCTGTCCCCAGCTCTGTCGGAGCCATGACCAAGTAGGTAACAGGAACAAGTTTTGGAATGTACACTATGGTTGAGTTATTACCGTTTGAACAACAACTAAAACAAATGAGATTTTCTGCAAGGTCAAAATATTTAATGTCTGTGACTTACTCTACTGTGAATTCTATTTAAAGTGTTTACTTTACCTCTCCCTTCCACTGATGTTGATAATTCTCCAATTCTTTCACTTCAAAGGCCTCTAATGTGCTCATATTGACACCATATCAGGTTTACCAAACCAGTGAACCCTTTCATAAATCAGCCACATTTTTGCCAGTTTCACTGTCAAAAGTTTACATAGTCAAATATGGGCATTGCCTAGCAACAATGGCATAACAATTGCCGTGGTATATTTAAATAGTTTCAACATGTGAGCAAACAACAGGCCAACTTGCACAGATCGTCTGTGGTGACATTACGTCTGCTCCCTGAGTGTTTGCCAGGCTACACATATCAAAGTTCAGATCAGTCATCTTATTTATGGCCTGCTTTTAAGTTCTGAATCAATTTGCAAAGTTTTATTAACTTGTTTAATGATTTTATCCTCTTAAAGTTTTACATACTTTTAACCTTAAGGATTTGCTTTATCTTTTTAGACTATTGAATTGCATTTTGAGTGTATCGTTTCACTCTATTTTTATTACTGTAATTGTTATTGTTATTAGGTTGAGATGGCAGCAGTGTGACTCTGCCAAAATCACACATTTCTTAGTACGAGGTGAACATTTGCTGGAGGATGGAACAAAGCTGATTTCACTGGCTTAAAACCAGTTGTTTTCTCTCGGGTGCTTGGAACATTTTAGGTTTTGGTTTAGCTCCTGTATTGGTCCCTTATCTGTGGCGAACTCCTGCAGTCATTCTTTAAAAAGTCTCAGGAAAATGTGTAAAATGCACGTGTAATAAGACACTTAAACTTGATATTTTATGCCTTTTGGTGCAGGTCAAATTGACTAAATGACAGAACAGGACATGAAAAAAACAATGCAGGACATTATAAGACTTGCTCACTACTGACAGCCCGGATGACAAAGTCAAACCTCATTCAGAACTAAACATGCAGGTATGTGTGTTGAAACAGGGCTTCATGAGAAGTTAATCTGCAGGAATGATCTGGCATGCCTAGAAATTCCTTAAGTGGCCAGTAGGGTATTTATGTTGTTACTGCCATCTGCTGGCTATTGTATTGAAAGTGAACGCAAAAACGGTTCCATTATCACCACCTTGGCTTCATTCCTGAGCACCACTACCTTTGGAGAAAAAAAGAGAATTGTTGAGACATATTCTTATCACCTCTTTCATTTCAAAATTCATCCATTGACTTCATTGCTTAATCTTCTAATCTCCTTTTGCTTTCCCAGCTTGCAGACTTTCCTGTTGGATGGCAACAGTCTAAATGACCTGCCCAATGAGCTGGGTTCACTCCAGAGGCTGAGTTACCTTGGCCTTTCCTTCAACCAGTTCAACCACATACCCCAAGTGCTGGAGAGACTGGCCTCCATGGAAAAGCTGTGTATGGCCGGCAACAACCTGGAAACACTAACCCTGCAGAATTTCAGACTACTTCGTGTCAAACACATCGACCTGCGGTAATGCATTGAACTGGCAGATTTTATTACGCTGTCGTACACCTGTATGTATGCGATTCGAGGCTTGAACATTATCAACACATGGACCCAGAAGGGGGACCTTTAGAAGTGCACATGCGTCAAGAAATGTACCACATGTTCTACAAGTAATGATAGAAACCAAAACACTGAGTGAAAGTCAAAACATGAGCAGACGGCCAGACGGCACGGAACTAGGAGATCATTTGCCTGTAGTGGCTCCATCAGGTGTCTCCCCTTTTTTTGGAAAAACAAATAGCTGGAGTGACTTGCACTATTCTCCTGTTAATTCTTTACCACTTTCTACTCAGTTTGAAGTGGGTCGGTAGATGATTTTTGTTAACTCACTTTTGGCCAAGATCAGCTGTTGTGTTTTTAAGGACTTTGAATCACGTGTTGACGAAGAAGCTGTGACAGGACTTTAGCTCAATACAATATTGTTTAATTGTACTAAGAAACAGATAAACTCATCTATTTGATATTTCAGGCTCCTCAAATATAAGGGTTTGCTGTTTATTATGGTCTTTTGTTTCTTATCCATTTTGTTGTCAGTGAAACAAACAGTAATTTTAGATGACAGAACAATAATTGGTCATTTGGGTTGCCCTCAATTATTTAGAAATCAAAAATATCAATATTACACATGATCAAATGCAGAACTCAAGAAGCTGCACAGTGTGTGTAATCACCCATGGTGTGTGTGTGTGTGTGTGTGTGTGTGTGTGTGTGTGTGTGTGTGTGTGTGTGTGTGTGTGTTCCCTGCCTTCAAAGAAAGGCCGCACTTTGTGCAATTCTGCCTCATCTCATGGCAATAAGTGAACCTTTTTCCCTTCCCTGCTCCTTCTGCCAGGTTGAATAAGATCTCCATCATGGTACCAGATGAGCCTGATCTCCTGAGACATGTGACCCACTTGGACGTGAGGGATAACAGGCTGAAGGACCTGGACGCGTCTATCTTCCCCAGGCTGGAGGTGTTCCACTGCGAGAGGAACTGCATCGAAAGCCTCAAGGCGAAGGGCTGCTTGCTGAAAGGCATCTACGCCTCCAACAATGGTGGGTTGGCACGCATGTTCTGTGTGGGTGCGTTCATGCATGCTTTTACGTGTCTTTGCATTGAGCCTGCAACATGTAACTCACCTTACAAATGTCATCCCGCTTTTTCTATGTACTGATTCTTAATTTGAGCCTGTTTTGATCCGTCTACGTGCGTTCATTTTCTCATCAGTGCAGTCTCATTGTCTCCCGCCATCATCCCTCTTACACTCCGCCCTCCCCACCACCCAAATGTCCCCTGCATTTTCCATCTACCTGCATTTGTATTAGTCTGCCCTTGCTGTAGGTTAATGTGTTTGTATTTCTTCCAACAGAGCTACGACAACTGGATGTCAGTCCTGTGCCCTCTAATCTTAGTTACATGGACATCTCGAGGTGAGAGAAATCCCTAGTACAAACACGAATAAATAATGCAACATTACCTCAGAAACCTTTGCAAAATGTAGCTCATTTATGTTACATCCTGTTTCCTACAAATCAGAGCAGCTGTACTTTTAAATGACAAAAATAACAGGAACTGCCGTGCTACTATACATGATACACAGGACACAAAAAGGTTATTTGAAAGTGCAGTTAAATGTCAGCACAGAAAGCCGTCACTCTTCAACTACACCTACCTCGACCTTTGACTTGACCTTTGCTTATTAGAAGAATTTAAAGGATAAAGCATACATGTTAATAGCTGATAATAATAAACTACTGCGACACAACTGCACTATAATTACACAGTTTATTTGAAAATTTTATTCAAATTTGGCTTCAAAATAAGTGTTGAACCTTGTTTTGTTCAGATCATCTGTTGTAGATTTGTAATCACAGTTGGAAAAGTAAATCCGCTCTGATCCAAAAAGTAGAAGGGACAGTTTCAAAGTAAAATGCAAGTTGTTTCCTTCTGTTTTTTTTTTTTAGGATGCCACTATTGGGAATTCAAATGTAGTAATGCAGTTTTGTAGAATATTTTCTATTTTGGGTATCATAGTTGACGAACGGCACATCATTTATCACCTCTCTCCTATAGGAACCGTATGGAGTCCTTGCCAGACTGGCTGTGTGAAGCTAAGAAACTGGAAGTTCTGGATGTGAGCCACAATCTCATCACTGAGCTTCCAGCCCGGTGAGTCCCTCGCGGTGATATGTCCGTATTCTGTAAATGGGATACAGTGTAGCATTTTTCTCTCCGTCGCTTGCCGGCCTGTCATCTATCCCCCATAGAGCCTCATAAATCACACAGATAGCCTGTAACCTCCACAGCTTCGCCCATTCCCTTCCTCTTTATATAGCTTTTTAGAAGGTCAGTTCAGATGCTGCTCACTTCAACCTCATCTTTCTGTCTCAGCATTGTGAACCTTCCTACCATTGGTTCTCTTTTCTCATTTTACTGTTTTCTTCCTCTCTTCCATTGGTTCTTTCATTGAGTCCAGATTTTTTATTTTTTTTTAACCCAATAAGTGTCAGGCTGATGAATTTCAACTGCAGGTTCCAATAGAGGTGTTTCTATTTTCTTTTTTCACATTCTCATCAGCCTTAATCTTCTTTTGGTCTGTCCTCATTGCCATGTCTGTCCATCTGTCTTGTCTATTTAAACACTATTTCCAGAAAATAGTGCACATATTTATGATAAACTGTCTGTTTACCATTTATAAATGTCTAATTACCATTTACAAATGGTCTGTTTATTGTAAAGTGTTCCCCGTTTATTTTTTGTTGTTTCTTTTAATCAACACTACACTACAATAGTAATCAAAAGTAAAAAAAAAAAAAAAACCTGCTGAAATGTTTCTGTTCATGTTCTGTAATGCATATATTATAAACTTTGGAAGCCTTATGTCTCGAAGAATATAGTGCCAATTATTGCATGTCACTGTCTATTGGGGATTGTCTTCTTTCCTTTGCTACCGTCATTCTATCTCTTCATCATTCCACATTGGACACCATAGTATAATGCACTGAACACACTAAAGGACATTCATCTTCGATTCATTTTCAGTTGCAATTTATCTTTGTTACTGAAACATCATGGTAAATTTCAAAGAGAATATTGCACCAACTTATACAATACCAGCAGATTTTGAAAGAAATGTATGGGGAATGCATGGGGAGTCAAGATAATGAGGCCAAATGGTCTTCTTTGAAATGGAAATGATAGGTACAGCCTAAACCAGCCTAATGAGTATTTTTTATTATTATTATTTTATCCTGTAATGTATAATGTACAGTAATACGCTCTGGTATTGTGACCTTAAATAATTCCCAAGAGTTGGTTCAGCTTCACTTACAGCAGTGGAAACTTGTCTAGTTAGGCTTAGCGCTACATAGGGCTGGATGATCTGACCAAAAGACCTTTTGAGGTACAATTATATTTAAGCCTGAATAACACTATTCTCACCTCTTACAAAATATAGTGAATATACAACCAAACTGTGATCAGTTTCTCTCAAGTTGTGTGTGGTTTCTTGAGTCGTAGACCATGTGCACTCACTTTTTGTTGTTGTTTTCTGAGAAGAAACTTTTTTTTTCATAATTTTGGACCACCTTCACCCATCCATCCATCCACCAATCTACCAATCCATCCATCCATCCATCCATCCATCCATCCATCCATCCATCCATCCATCCATTCATCCATCCATCCATCCATCCATCCTGAGTTTTGTTGATGGAACTGATGTATGGAGATAAACAAAAAGAAACTGATTTAGAAAAAGAAAAAGACTAAAACTGATGGAACCAAATTACAATACTAGTTATTTATTTCATTCTAAAAATTAATTTTAGTAATGTGTTGTTTTTTTGTTTTGTTTCTCAAAAATTTTCAATTTATTTATCATTTTGTAAATATTTATTATCTTTTGTTCCTGTTTTTGGCTTATTTTCTTTTAGACTTAGACTTAGACTTGACTTTATTTATCCATTTGGGATGGATTTGTTTATTTTCCTACATTTTGGGCATGTTTATCTCATATTTTCTTCATTATTGTTCCATTTTTGTCTTACATTGTTCACGTTACTTCTTATTTTGTTGGTTTACTATTCAGTTTTGTTAGTTTTATTGATCACTTTGGCTGTTTTTGTTCATTATATAACTTATTTTATTTTATTTTTTGTTTTTATTATAGAACTGCTAAAGTCTCAGGGGTTAAAGGCTTAATCTCCACCCGTCTGTCTTTTTCTTTTTTTTTCTTTTTATTTTTTTTTGATAGGTTAATACAGATGATTGAACGAGTCTTTGTTTAGTCATGTCTTTACTCCCACTACAGCTGGGATTGATAACCTACAGGTGGGAGCTATAGCAGCTACAGCGTCTTATCCCCTCATACTTTTGTTTCTCCCATTTTCTTACTATCCTGATCTTCGGTGGCCACTCACCCTGGGACGATCCCTGAGCCCACAGATATTTAATTAGAGCTCATTAAAAGGCCGTCATGAAAGAAATGTGGCTGCCTTCCACTGGCGCTTGGATACAGGGAGTCTATTTGGCCCAAGCCTACGACAGGTCTTCATTTCTCAGCTTAATCCAGCATGTCTGGCGGACCACTGACAGCTCCTCTTTGTTTGGGCTTCATTCAGGTTTGGATTGAAACTCAGGAAGGAGGGCAGAAGGAGGGGAGGGCTCTTATGAGAAACGTGAAAACGCAACAATACCGCCGCTATTCCTGGACTTGATTGTTTGCTTTTCTGAAGTGTCTGCAGGATAAGAGGGCGGGCGGCGTGTGTTTTTGTTTTTTTTTTTTTTTTTT
>JAPTYR010000010.1:20717829-20728099 GCA_029814505.1 Siphamia roseigaster
AACATAACACAGTACACATGGTCATGTGTCGGAACATTTTCAGTGAAGTGCGTGTGTCTGTGTGTGTGTGTGTGTGTGTGTGTGTGTGTGTGTGTGTGGGGGGGGGGGGGGTTATTTTGTGCTACTTCTTGAGAGTCTGTTGTCCTGACAGTTCTTCCGTTCCTGTAGACTGGCCTTGGAGGATGTTTCAAATGTATCAACATTTCCTGAAAATATTCCATCAGAATCCTTCCAGAACTTTTTTGATCTTGCCAACAGACAAACCCTGATAAAAACATAAACTTCTTGCCAGAGGTAACAACAGTAAGAAGTAATCTGTCATGTAGTACAGTTTGGGAGTAACTTGCTCAGCACTGATCCAATAATGTCCTCCCAACACTCACGCTGTGTTTCCTCACTTCCCTCCATCATCCAATCTAGACTCGAGAAGGTCAGAAGGAGGGTGTGAGGATCTGAAGTGCCTCTCTGACACCTACTGAGGAGTAGATAAGGAGGAATGGGTGGAAAGGCATGACATGAGGGAGAACCAATCAACAGGTCCAGTCATGACCTTTGAGATGCAGCCTCTCGTCATGTTCACCCAGGCTCAACACCTGGACTTCAGTGGGTTTTTTTTCCATCCCCTGCCTGTGTCAACTTTTATTTTTGCTGTTTCTGCTATTGGTGAATAACCAAACAACGCCTGCCACAAACAAAAGAGCCGATTATTATTATGTTATGTTGCATTTCATTTCTCCTCGGACTGGAAATACGATTTGTAATAGCATCGACTGACAGGAAGATCTCTTCTGTACGAGTGTGTCAGTAAAAAACAGGAAAAAAAACCCAGAAAAAAAAAAAGGTTTCAGGCACAACAAACCCTGCCCCACACACATATATAGATTATTTTGGCACTGATCCAGCTGATTTAATCATGTTTGTATGTTTACTAAAGTCGGCATATCAGTTGCCTCTATATATGTGCCAAATTTTAAGTAAAATGAAAGAAATTTTTTTTTTTTTTTTTTTTTGACGTGTGAAATTTTGGCCCTTATAAGCAAATGGGAGAAGAAAAAAATATTTAAAAATTCCTAAAAAAAAACAAAACAAAACTTTGGCCTACTTTACCCAACATCTATTCTGGGTCACAGACGATGCATAAACCAAATTTGACACGAATTCAATCAGTACTTTTGCTGCTACAGGCATTTGAAATTAATCCCATTATAAGTAAATGGAGAATAAAAAACGTTTTAAAAATTAATCAAAAACTTTAACTTTAACCGACTGTCCCCAAAATGTAATGGCATCTATTCTGGGTCACTGGCAACACACAAAACAAATTTGGCATGAATTCAACCAATAGTTTTGCTGCTAGAATTTTAAAGAAACAAACAAGCATAGCAAAAACCTAAACCATACCCCTTGCTTCCCATTCAGGGATTCATTTTTGATGGATAAAATGTAACTGGGACTCACTATGTAACCATTGCACCTGATTAAAGGTGATTATAAATATGTATACATAGGAATGCGTGTGAAAACTAAACTAGTCCAACGTCATGGGTAACAGTGCACTTGTTGCATCAACTTCATGTTAAATAATCCTCTAGCCTAATTAGTGACCATGGTTCCTTCTTCAGTAACCCATTTACTGAAGTTACATTTTACTGGTGGCAGGAGATATGATACAGGGTATTTTCAAAACTGATTCTGTTTTTTGTTTCAGTGTTATGGCACAATTTGGTTAAGTTTAAGGAGAGAGATTTACTGACTGACATATTCCTACACAATACCAGCTGATGTTCTGCTGACACTATAAAAGCAGGTATATAATATATGGTGCTTGATCCATTATCTGTGTCGGAATTGTGTAGTGACACTGCCAATGAAATTATCATCCGACACAATCATACCCATCTAGCTTTATTATGACCGTTTTAACGTCTTCATTATTCTGAAAGAGAATATTTCTTTTATATGACTTATAATGCAGTTACACACATACATGTGTTGGCTTATGTATTTCTCGTTATCTGTCAACGTCCCTTCGGAACTGCGTGTGTGTGTATGTATATATATGTGTGTGTAAAATAAACATGACAGGCTCCACGCTCTTCAGGAGCTCAGAGTCGTATATGCTGACACTGTGGGCCCACATCTCCTTCATCTAATGAAATTTCATTATTGTTATTCAGCCCTTTGGTTTTGCAAGTCTTTCATGTCAATGAATACTGCTTCTGATTAACTTAGATTTTATCTTATGGCTAATAGGGTGTCTTGAACAGCATTCTTAAATCAGATTTTTTTTTTGTGGGGAAAAAAAATGCGTTTATGTTTGTATTGTAGTGACTTATCATTTTTCATTAATTGCATGGAGTGATTCATTTCCTTCTGTTTAATGAAGAGATTATTAAACTCCCCTGGTTAAAAAATAATGGCAATAATTGATTTGAACTTGATATAACTCAAAATTCATTCGTTTTCCTTCAAAAGTAACTTATGGAACACTGTCAGTACACGTTTTGCATTTTGAAATATTTCCATTGGACAAATGTGTTTCACATAATGGAAAATATGAAGTTTTGGTAGCGTTTAGTGTTTATTAAAAACAGAAAGTAGGTTAAAACATACATTGTAAATAGCATTTATGACAGGGTCAGGATTGTTTATACTGGATACCAGCTGATGGACAACTACTTTGTGTAGGCTGATCATATGATGCAGCCTTGATATAGTTTCCCACCAAAAGATGAAGCTCTTGTACGAAAATATCAATAAGACACTTGAATTCTATGCAGCAATGTATACAATACATACAAATATAAAACATCAGGCTTTTTGTACAAATAAAACCCCACCCATTACATTGTAGACAATATAACATTCAACTTCTTTTTTTTCTTCTCTTTTTTATAACATTCAACTTCATACTGAGACTAAACATATAACCAGGCAAATGTCCAGACTACAGCAATTCACGGTTGGCAAGAAAAGTAACTATTCAGGATCAGATTTCATCTAATGCACAAAGTGAACATGTATAACCAGAAGCTCAATAGAAATTCATGCATGTTAGTTCTACAAAGGACTTTTTAGGAAAGTAAATTCATAGAAAAAGTCTAGATAACAGGAATTACTTTTGATTAAACACATAAAAATACTGCCAAATTATTGAGCCCTTTTGTACACAACTACTTATAGTTCTGATGAACTGATACACTGTGCTTTTAAACAATAGTTATTTTTCTTTTTTTGGGGTACAACCCTACAAACGTTATGCTGTTTTCAGATTTATTGAGACCTTGTCCATAAATAACCACATACATGATTGTTCCTGAGCACATGCTTATCCTGTTAAAGCTTTTCTGTAAAGGCATCATGTTGAAATTAAATATATTGCAATGATCACCAGACAATGTTAAGAAATATACAAATGAAAATTTCACCACTAAACTAATTCATGTTGATTATTGTGGTCATTCATAGTAACATGCATATTCTTCCTGGAAAGGCTGATATTTTTTTCAGTGGTTTGAAAAATCAGTAATGACAGATAATGTCTAAAAACAGTACAACATATCAACCTAAAGTGATTGTACTCATATTTTGCACATCTGCGGATAAATAAAGCTGAACAAATTTAGGAGGAAGACTCGCAGCTGTCCAGTATTTTCTGGATGACGTCTACCTTTATTTTGCCGACCAAAGCCCGACAGAGCTTCCCAATCGTGCAGCCAATGCTTCCCTCCTTCATCTTCCAGCGCTCCAGCATCTGGTGGACCATCTCAGGTAGACCGTAACGGTAAGAGTCTAGCTCAATGGTTTCTATTTCAACAGTGGACAGACCCAAGCGCCGTGCACAACTTTTCCAGTTAGCCCCAATGTTATCCCTCAGGAGATCCAGATGCTCCTCAGTAACAGCGTGATCCTCTAAAGAAAGAGTTAAATACAGCATATTAGTGAAAAAAGTAATCAAGCACAGAAAAATAAGAGACTGTTTTTTTGGAATTTCTGCCAAGAACCACTTGTAACTAGTCTATACCGCTCATCTGTCCAATCTCAAACATTATATGACACATTGATTTAACTACACCTAGTAATCCAGGATATTTAACTGTACACTGAAGTACACTAATATGCACAAGCAGAGAATCCATCCTTGAACATGGAAAAAAAAAAAATATTACCATATTTATGAATGGCTTCTTTGATGCGTGAGTTAGCCAAGCCGTTAGTAGTTAAAGATAAACCTTGGGACGACTCGTAACCTCGGATACTGAGCAGATTGTTGTTCCCAATTTGGATCCCACTGGCATTCTGAATATAGAGAGAACCTGGAAGCAGCACAGACCAACATACATTAACACATCAGTGAGTGACAAAAACATATTTGAACATCATATAAATAGATATGGGTCCTTCCATGAAACTGAGTATATTTTGGTACCTGGCACTTTTCCAGCTTCTTAGACCCAATAATAAAAGAGAAATTTAGACATATTTCCCCCCAGGATGTACCTAATGATGACCTCAAATAAATGAAAAAAAAAAAAAAATTACTCTTGCTCCAAGCCATCCCAAAATTAATTAATTTTTAATCAAATACTGGGGCAAAAAAATACCACCAAAATAGGGACATGAAAAGCTGCCTAGGTGTCCATGCATTTTATCTGGAAAACATGGCTTGTAATAGTTTTGGCGCTCTGCTCTGGTTTTTAAGCACTTTGTTGTCCTTTTAAATGTAAAAATCGCAAAAAGCAGCAAAAGAGACGAGCTCTTTAAAACATTCCTAGGCCAGAGATGAGCTCAAAATAGCCGATGAGATCATTTCTGTGTAAATTTTTCATAGCGGCGCAGTTGGGAAAACTCAGGGGGATACTAGCCTGGGCTTTGTGTAAGTCCGTGTGAGCGTTAGTGTGCAGGTGCATGTGATATGTGTGTATTTTAGCAGGAAAGGAGTCCCTCTCATCGCAGCACAGTCTGACTGAAGGCCTATTTTGCTACATGCATTCATGTGTTTGGGATAGAATTAGACAGAGGGGCAAGCAGTGAGGAGGTGACAGACTGTGTGATTGTCTCTAAATTGAACGATCAGTATAGTGCAACATGTTGAGATAATACCATTATTCATCGTGGTATTGTAGCGGACTGTAGGCAGAGCGACGTCTACCATTGTTGTCTTGTCTTGAAATGCCCTACTTTAGAAATTCTCTGTACAGATTTCTCAAAAAAAAAGAAGAAAAAAAAAAACAGGGCTGTCTGGGTGTTTTTTTTTTTTTTTGTAGCATCCATAAGGGAGATGTGAAATACAAAATGATATTCTGCAAAACCCCCAAAATGGAAAGAGACAAAGTATGCAACAGGATTTTATTTTCATCTATAACATTATACAGGTTCAGAGCCTTGAAAGCCCTTCCTTTTCCACGGAATATATTATTTTTCTTGGTGAATCTCATCATGCAAATAGTTTTGGATTACTTTATAAAGATAAGAGTTACATGTCTGTCTGACTGTTGACTCCCACATCCCATCCAGGAGAGGAATAAAGGAAATATAAGGGTGAATGACCCACACATGAGAGCATGTCTTCCTAGAACTACATCCTGCAGAAAAAATATGGACAAAATCAAATCAAATTTAGAAAATATATCGAATTTTACAGTTACATGCCAAATAATTTGTTATATAACTGTAGCACATTAGATTAGATTAGATTAGATTCAGTTAGACCAGTAATTCTCAAACGTCTTTGGCTCATGACCCCATTTTAACATTACAAATTTCCGGCGACCCCAGACCCCATTCAAAACAGAGACTTTTTTTTTTGTGTGCTAAAATTAATTTATTTTTGATCATGTAATAGTTTGCTTACGCTATGTTGCAAATAATTATTAGTTGATATTTATTCTATATAATGTATATTATTATAGACAGAGGCAGAAAAGTCACGTGTAGATTATTATTGCACAAAGTGAGAATTTTATTTTCCGTGGTCAGGATATGTACAGTCAGTCCATTTTCTATTTACAAAGCTGAAAAAATAATACTGAACAAACAATAACTGAAACTATGAATTATGAAAGAGCTGCACAATCTGTAACCGACCACATTGAACATTTGACAGATAAACAGTACCACAGTGTTTCAATTTCAGACTCACAGTTTGTCATGTCTTTTTATATCAGTTAATATATGTTATTTTTATATAAGTTAAGTGAAATTAGTATAAAATATAAGAAAACATATCATGCATAAAGATACTGCAAAAGATAATAATAATAATAATAATAATAATAATAATAATAATAATAATAATAATAATAATAGCCATTCAGTCTATATACATATTTGCAACAGAGTGTAATTACAAAATCTTGCGTGATGACCACAGTGAGTTTGTTTAATAACTGAACAATACATATTGATTACATGCAACAACCAGCATGGACACTTATCTTTGGCCAGAAATGTTATTTATTATTTTAAGAGATTGAAATACCAAATGCTCTAAAGTAGGACTGGACAATAACACAATGTCAAGATGATTCTAATAAAGAATAAATTCATGTAATACTCACAAAGCATCACGTGTGATGATGCATTCAGGACGTTTTATAAACTGAAATCTCCATCTCCCTCAGTACTGCCAATTATTGCTATGGCCTGTATATAATCAGTGGACTGCAGCATCAGCCATTTTCTGTTTTCATTCTATTAGTTTGTGATTTGACAGTTGTTATGTTGGCATTCTGGAGCCAAAAGCAGAAGTAGTGAAGGTGCAGGAGTGAATGGTCATGGGTGAGCTGATGGTAAATGGAAGCTAAACTGACTCAGTAAAAAGGTACATTTCATCATGTGGTGCCTGATAATTTAGTTTTATTGTCGTGTTAGCGTACTCATGAGGCACAATGACACTGCAGCGGTATGTCATGAAAAAAGTGTCAGGAATAAACAGAAACTCTCAAAATACATACAGACCTGTCAATCAATGCTCAGCAGATATTAAAGCTATCTGTTCTACTCTTGATCCGAAAAACTTAAAGGACCGGTTCGATTATTAGAGGGTCTATAACAGGGGTATTCAAATCCAGTCCTCAAGGGCCACTATCCTGCATGTTTTAGATATTTCCTTCCTCAATCACGCCTGGTTCAATTAACCCTTTAACTCCTGAGCCTTTGGCTGTTTTTGTTCATTTTGTTGCTTATTTTATTCTTTTTTGTTTTTACTATAGAACTGCTAAAGCGATGCAAAAAAAAAACAAAAAACAACAACAAAATAATAAGCAACATGAACAAAGTAAGACACAAATGGAACAAAAATTAATTAAAATAATAAAATAATAACAAAATGCCCTGTCTCACCAGCTATAACAGTACAACCCCCAACAGCACCTGGCAGAACGCCACTGGCAGCGGTGACCTCCCCAAGGGCTGACGTCGCTTCAGAGCCGGTGTCGTTACCAAGGCCTGGTTCCGAAGCCCCGCCAGGGATTCAGTCCCGAGCCCTCACCGTAGGATTAAGTGTGGACTTTTTAACTTATTAATCAACTCTTCTCGGATTACTTTTGTTTTTCTTTTTTTGTTTTGATCTTCTTTAATCAACTTCCAATGGATTGTATTTCTTTTTAATTTTCCTATTTTTGGATCATTCTCCTCTGATTAATATCTTTTCTTTTTGCAAACTTTGCGTGTTTATCAGACCCTCTACATTTGTCTTGTATTCTTCTATCGTTCCAATGGTACTGAGTAAGTCTGATGGTTCACTTTCCATACGTAGAACCTACATAGGCGGGATGAGCTCTTATCTTACTTATCCAATTGTGTAATTTGCTTACACTGTGTTAATTTCCTACTGACAAATTAATAAAAGCTATTTTAAGCACCATTAAACTGTCCCGTGCTTAGAAGTAAGTCACTGTCATTGTGTGTCTTAGGAGGTCAAAGGTTAGGTGTAGTGGTGTGTTTACATCAGGTATCGAATTACAGGCCAGTCTATAGTTTATCCACCTGAAGATTAGAATAACGTCCCATGGTCCATCTGCATTGGACTTTAAATAAACGGAGGATAGGACTCTTGGGGGGTGGCGGGGCGGGGCGTACCCTACACATACAACCGTAGACACGAGGCAAATGTATTTGCTTTTTGATATCTTCAGAGTAATCTGGTCGGTGGATCGATCCATGGTAACAACGGTTATTATTATTGGTTATTGGCTGTGATTGGTCTTAACCCTAAGAACTGGAGAGCTATAATTACCTCTGGATTCGACACTATACATCAGTTCCATTAACAAAAGTCAGAAAAAACAGTAAAAACCATCCATTCAGAATGCGTCAGCGCTGCCGCATCAGGGCTTAAAGGGTTGATTATTCAAATTTCACTAAAGAAAAATCAGCCTGAAATGAAAACACCTGTTGAATTGACACATATGATAATTACTAACATTAATATTGTTTATATAATGACATTATTTAAGTCAATGGGAAAGTGAAGTCCTGCCCCTGCAGTTGTGACATGTCCCAGTATTTCTGTCCATTATACTGGAACTAACTGGTCATGACACAGAAGAAACTGAAATAAACACTGGCGTAATCTTTAGTAAATGTGTAAAAATCTTCATTTATAAAGTTCTTCAACAACATTCGCCTTGAGATAGAGTGAGGTCCATGGAAATAAAGCTGCATGAAATGGAAATACGCGAGTACAAGGACAAGAAGTACACGACTCAGTATTTGTTAATGATTAAGAACAGGTATGCGTAGGACAGCCCCAGGGTGTCTATGGTAACCACTTCAGTAACCACGGCGACTGTGGCTGTGTGCGCTGGGCGCTCCGGCTTTTCCATTCATGCAGGAGTCAATGGAGTTTCCTAAGGAGGACAATGAAACTGTGTAGTGCTTCACACATGAAAATGTTCAATGCTCATGTATTCAGGCGACGCCAACGTGCCATTGAGCAAAACGCTTGTACTTGACTCCCTACTGCTGCGGTGAAGTAACTCATTGGCCGGCTGTCCGTGGTTGGAATGTGATTCTTAGTGTCAAGTTATTCCCTAAAATCAAGCCTATATTTAATTCACTGGTCTGTAGGGCTGGACGATAATGGAAAAAAATAATCATCACGATTATTTTGATCGATATTGAAATCACAATGAATTTACATGATTATTCATTGATTAAAAAAGGAAAAAAAAGTGTTTATTGAACCACCAAAGCTCAACCTCAAATACGACTTTAAAAAAACAAAAACAACTGGAAATAAATTAGAAACAAGTAAAGGAGTAAAATAATAATATATTAAAATAATAATAGTAATAATAAATAAATACTCAGTCTATATACATTCTGTTACATACAGGAGACATTCATGGTTTTTCTTTGATTACAGTGTTTTTATGATGGTGACAGAAACAAAGGAAATCACCATCTAAACTATTTAAATCTCCCATCCTTCCTGGTCTGCCAGCAAAAGAATAAAAGGAGTTGAAGTTCCCAGGACCTTCATTTCTTATTCTTATGTATATATTTTCATCCTAATACTTGTAAAGTACATGGTAGTGTTGTCAAGCCTTTACTTTTGTTCTACATTGATCAAACACACAGTGACGTCTGTATAGAACAGAGCAAAGCTAATCCTCATGGTTAAGAAGCAGGAGCCAAATTGATAGATAAACACTGATTGATAATCATTATTGACATGGATTGAATTGCTGAGGGTGCATTTTGAGTACTCTATAACAGACTCTTGATGGAGTAAAGCCAAAATAGAGTGAATCTTCTAAACAAAATAACACTGATAGCAGTAGATTCACTATAAGGATCCTTACAGTAGACCAGAGGTGTCGGACTCCGGTTCCGGAGGGACGCCATCCTGCGTGTTTCAGACGTTTCCCTCTTTAAACACCTGATTTCACCACATGACTCGTCATCAAGCCTCCCCAGCAGTCTGCTGATGAGTCATGTGGCTGAAGCAAGTGAGTTTGAAGAGGGAAACGTCTGAAACATGCAGGATACTGGCCCTCCGGAACTGGAGTCCGACACCCCTGCAGTAGACCCCGTCACACTTTGTAAACAAGCTGACATTTGCAGAGGGGCGGGGCTTAACTGAAGCCAACACTTCATGAATGCGCTAGTTTGTCAACGTACCTATGTTCCCCGGGTTCTATGTTCCCCGGGTTCTATGTTCCCCGATTTTTGTATGGACCGGGGACCATAGGACCCTTTTCTTAAAAAAGGGTTCTATGTTCCCCGCCTGGTATCTGAGCATGGAACACGACGGGAATGTTTT
>JAPTYR010000010.1:20748340-20763731 GCA_029814505.1 Siphamia roseigaster
TTCTGTGACGCTGCTCTCTCATTGGCTGCCGGTCTGGGACGCTGCGCTCTCATTGGCTGACGTTCTGTGACGCTGCGCTCTCATTGACTGACATTATTTGACGTTGCGCTCTCATTGGCTGAGGTTCTGTAACGCTGCACAGCAATTGGTTGAGGTTCTGTAACGCTGCACTCTCATTGGCTGGCGTTCTGAGACGCTGCGCTCTCATTGGCTCGCGTTCTGTGATGCTGCGCTCTCATTGGCTGCCGTTCCGTGACGCTGCGCTCTCATTGGCTGCCGTTCTGTGACGCTGCGCTCTCATTGGCTGCCGTTCTGTGACGCTGCACTCTCATTGGCTGACGTTCTGTGACGCTGCGCTCTCATTGGCTGACATTATTTGATGTTGCGCTCTCATTGGCTGAGATTCTGTAACGCTGCACTGCAATTGGTAGAGGTTCTGTAATGCTGCGCTCTCATTAGTTGATGTTCTGTGACGCTGCGCTCTCATTGGCTTGCGTTCTGTGACGCTGCGCTCTCATTGGCTGAGGTTCTGTAACGCTGCTCTCTCATTGACTGGTGTTCTGTGACGCTGCGCTCTCATTGGCTCGTGTTGTGTCACGCTGCTCTCTCATTGGCTGCCGTTCCTTGACGCTGCGCTCTCATTGGCTGCCGTTCTGTGACGCTGCGCTCTCATTGGCTGCCGTTCCGTGACTCTTTCGCTCTCATTGGCTGACGTTCTGTGACGCTGCGCTCGCATTGGCTGACGTTCTGTAACGCTGCGCTCTCATTGGCTGACGTTCTGTGACGTTGCGCTCTCATTGGCTGAGGTTCTGTAACTCGGCACTGCAATTGGTTAAGGTTCTGTAACGCTGCGCTCTCATTGGTTGATATTCTGTGACGCTGCGCTCTCATTTGCTGGCATTCTGTGACGCTGCGCTCTCATTGGCTTGCGTTCTGTGACGCTGCGCTCTCATTGACTGCCGTTCTGTGACGCTGCACTCTCATTGGCTGCCGTTCTGTAACGCTGCGCTCTCATTGGTTGACGTTCTGTGACGCTGCGCTCTCATAGGCTGGCGTTCTGTGACGCTGCGCTCTCATTGGCTCCCGTTCTGAGACGCTGTGCTCTCATTGGCTGACGTTCTGTGACGCTGCTTTCTCATTGGCTGCGGTTCTTTGACGCTGCGCTCTCATTGGCTGACGTTCTGTGACGCTGCGCTCTCATTGGCTGACGTTTGGTGACGCTGCGATCTCATTGGCTGACATTATTTGACGTTGCGCTCTCATTGGCTGAGGTTCTGTAACGCTGCATTGCAATTGGTTGAGGTTCTGTAATGCTGCGCTCTCATTGGTTGATGTTCTGTGATGCTACGCTCTCATTGGCTGGCGTTCTGTGACTCCTTCGCTCTCATTGGCTGACCTTCTGTGACGCTGCGCTCTCATTGGCTGAGGTTCTGTGACGCTGCTCTCTCATTGGCTGGCGTTCTGTGACGCTGCTCTCTCATTGGCTGGCGTTCTATGACACTGCGCTCTCATTGGCTGACGTTCTGTGACGCTGCGCTCTCATTGGCTGACGTTCTGTGACGCCGCGCTCTCATTGGCTGACGTTCTGTGACTCCTTCACTGTCATTGGCTGACGTTCTGTGACGCTGCGCTCTCATTGGCTGACGTTCTGTGACGTTGCGCTCTCAATGGCTGAGGTTCTGTAACGCTGCACTGTGACTCCTTCGCTCTCATTGGCTGACGTTCTGTGATGCTGCGCTCTCATTGGTTGATGTACTGTGACGCTGCGTTCTCATTGGCTGACGTTCCGTGACGCTGCGTTCTCATTGGCTGGCGTTCCGTGACGCTGCGCTCTCATTGGCTGGCGTTCCGTGATGCTGCGCTCTCATTGGTTGACGTTCTGTGACGCTGCGCTCTCTTAGGATGCCGTTTTGTGACGCTGCGCTCTCATTGGCTGATGTTCTGTGACGCTGCGCTCTCGTTGGCTGTGACGCTGCGCTCTCGTTGGCTGACGTTCTGTGACACTGCTCTCTCATTGGCTGACGTTCTGTGACGCTGCTCTCTCATTGGCTGACGTTGTGACGCTGCTCTCTCATTGGCTGACGTTATTTGATATTGCGCTCTCATTGGCTGCCCTTCTGTGACGCACCACTTTCATTGGCTCCGATTCTGTGACGCCGCGATCTCATTGGCTACCGTTCTGTGACACCGCGCTCTCATTGGCTGCCGTGATGTGACGCCACGTTCTCATTGGCTGCCGTTCCGTGACGCCGCGCTCTCATTGGCTTCCGTTACGTGACTCTTCTCTCTCATTGGCTACCGTTCTGTGATGCCGCGATCTCATTGGCTACCGTTCTGTGACGCCGTGCTCTCATTGGCTGCCGTGATGTGACGCCACGTTCTCATTGGCTGCAGTTCCGTAACACCGCGCTCTCATTGGCTGCCATTCCGTGATGCCGCGCTCTCATTGGCAGCCGTTCCGTGACGCTGCGCTCACATTGTCTGACGTTCTGTGATTTTGAAAAATTCAACTATTTTACTGTTTTCCTACTTTTGTTGATGGAACTGATCTGTAGAGACAAGCAGGTGTCATCAAGAAACTGATTCAGAAAAAGACTAATCTAAAACTACTGGAACCAAATTACAATATTAGTTATGTGTCAATATGTCTTTCTTTTTTTCTGAATTTCATTTTAGGTTAGATTTTTTTTTTTTTTGCAATTTTTTTATAGTTTTGTAAATAACCAGTATTTTTGTTCATTTTGTTGCTTATTTTTTTGCTCTACATTTTGATTTTTTTTTTCCCTTCACTTTTGTTCTGTTTGTATCTTACTTTGGCCATGTTACTTATCATTTTTGTCAGTTTATTACTATTTTTTTTTTGTTTTTATTGATCACTTTGGAGTTTTTTGTTCATTTTGTTGCTTTTTCTGTTTTGACTGGAAATGCTAAAGTCTCAGGTGTTAAAGGGTTAAATAACTAGTATTGCAATTTGATTCCAAAAGTTTTACTTTTGTCTTTTTCTTCTTCAACATCAGTTGCTTTTGAAAACTTTTTTAATATTTATACATCAGTTCCAGCAACAAAAATCAATAAAATCACAGTAATTTTTTTTTTTTTTATTTTTCTGAAGATTTAAACTAACCCATCCATTCAGAACGTGTCAGTGCTGACGCATCAGGGGTTAGAGGGTTAATACATATTTCTCTGTCCCATAGTCCTGTCTGTTCACGCACTGGTCCCTGCAAATGACAAGCGAATTAAAAAAAAAAAACGTAGAAAAAAAAAAGTTCCGACTTCACGAATAATTAGCATCCATTACTAGGGCGGAACCATTAAGACAGGACGGTTGTAGACCCGGACATATTATCCGTGCCCACCACATACAGAGCGGGTTGCAAGGAGCGAATCCATGAAGTTTTTGTGTTAGAACATTTGTCTTGGAACGTGTCCCATCGATAACAACATTAACCCGTGCTGCTGTTCTCAGTCTGACCCGGTAAAGCGCATGTCAGAACACATAGCAGGCTGGACATAGACACTTTTAAAGAACATTTGTAAACGCTATATATGCTTTTGTTTACATTTAGAATCGTATCACGAAGATGGAACAATGTATTGATATATATCTTACGTTCATGTGTCCGCCTTTTCTGAAACATGTTTTAGGTCTGTTTTTTCTGTTTGCATGTAAACAGTAGTTCTTACATGTACATGCATTTATAAATCCATCTGGTTATGGTCTGTCACCATTCCCTCTGCAGTCACCAAAAGCAGGTTTTAATCACATTCATGCATTTTATTGATGGAAGTTCTGTACCTCCTCAGCTGCAAACATTAGCATTTATAATAATCAATAATCTCAATTAAACCAGATTATACAGAGTAATTGTGACAGATCAACAACACCAATATTCATGGTTTAGCAGTTTAACCCCTGATGCGTCAGTGCTGACACGATCTGAATGGATGGTTTTTATATTCAGAAAGATTCGGTTATTTTTGTTTTGTTTTTTTACTATTTTTACTGGGTTTTGTTGATGGAACTGATGTATGGAGATAAACCGATGTCAAAAAGTAACTGATTTAGAAAAAAAGAACCCACCAAAAACCTAAAGTAAAACTACTGGAACCAAATTATGATACTAGTAATCTCTTTCTTCTTTTTTAAAACTTCATTTTAGCCAATTAATTTTTTTTGCAAATGTTTTCAAGTTGTTAATTATTTTGTACATATTTATTATTTTTTGTTAATTTCGTTGCTTATTTTATTTCTTTTTCTATTTTTCTAAAATTATTTTTTCCTCAATTTAGTCTGCTTGTGTCTTACTTTGTTCATGTTACTTATTATTTTGTTGGTTTATTATTCATTTTTGTTCATTTTATTGACCACTTTGGCTGTTTTTGTTCATTTTGTTGAATATTCTTTTTTGACTGTGGAACTGCTACAGTCTCAGGGGTTAAAGGGTTAAAACGCCAGCGCTACAAGAATAACAAGAGACAAAACCTAGCAATGAGATAATAAAATAGGATATGCATTTTACAATTTTGCAAAAAAAAAAATATAATAAGAATAGAGCTAAGTAGAATAAAAAAATAAAATGGACAATATCAATAGATGCAAATTTACAATATTAACAGTATGTATGTATGTATATGTATGAACAGTACTAACAGTATGTATGTATATGTATGAACAGTATTAACAGTATTTATGTATATGTATGAACAGTATTAACAATATGTATGTGTATGTATTAACAGTATTTATGTATATGTATGAACAGTATTAACAGTGTGTATGTATAGGTATAAACAGTATTAACAGTATGTATGTGTTTGTATGAACAGTATTAACAGTATGTATGTATATGTATGAACAGTATTAACAGTATGTATGTGTATGTATGAACAGTATGTGTGTATATGTATGAACAGTATTAACAGTATGTATGTGTATGTATGAACAGTATTAACAGTATATATTGCCTAGGAAAACAGTATGTACATATCTGTGTAACAGTGTGTATGTCTGATCCAAGTCTATATAAAACAGTACAATTATATTTTGATGAATAGTGAATAAATATGGCATTGTTTATGCAAAACATAAGATTATTGCACATCTTGTTGCACATGCAATTAGATAATTGTTATTACCCAAAAAGAAACACTGCATGTAAACCAGAATCCATGCCTTCTAGCACCTTCTAAACCTATGTGTATGTAATCAAACTTCATCACATATGCCTGGAGATCCTGATGTAATCCTGTAAGTTACATTTCTCGCAACTCCATTTGTCTGTCTCTCACTTCTTAAAGTCTAGCAGGTGTGTCCCGCAGTGTCACCCTAGTTGTCGCTTACATCATGACGGTAACAGGTCTGGGCTGGCAGGAGGCGCTGGCTGCAGTGAAGGTGGTCAGACCCTGTGCTGGCCCCAACCTCGGCTTCCAGCGTCAGCTCCAAGAGTTCGAGGCTACTCAAGCTGATCAGGTCAGGTCAGATAAGACTGCACGGTAAAATGTAGTATAAGAGCGCAATGAGTTTCTAAAATGTAAAATTGTAGTTTTTTTTGTCTCATAGTTTAGGGAGTGGCTGCAGCAGGAATACAAGGACAACCCCTTCAACGATGAGGCAGATATACGTGACTTGCTCACGAGAGTGTCCAAAGTCAATGGTGAGGAGGTGGAAGAACAGACATCTGCTCCATCTGGATCTATTTGATATGTACACTACGTGGGCATACAACAGTGTTTTGGACCAACCCAGAAGACGACTGAGCTTCAGAATGGACTGCTGTTATCGTTGGACAGATCTGGGAAAGATCATGGAACTGAACATGAAAGAGACAAAAAAATATGTATAACACATGATCATTTTTAGAATTTTTGACTGATGCTTTTAGTGTTGTTTTTTTTTTTTTTCTAATTTATGAATGTTGTGAACTTTATTTTATATTGTTCCAGTATAATTTCAAATTGCAAAATAAAAATTGCAACCAAGGTTTTGTGTGGTCGTCAATCGGTGGGCTGTCATGTTGGAGGTGATAAGACACATTCTGTGCTGTGTTTACATCTCTATTTCCTGGTTCTCTTCCTGTTTGTCTAATGCACAAGGGAGGTCATGCATGATGGCACCAAAAACACTGATCATGTCTGTCTGTTTCTTATTTGGCCCCATAATTTATCAAGCCATAAAAAAAAAACAGCAACAATTTAATAAAACAGTCTGACAATATGTTAAGATACTAACCTACATATCTCCAACCTTATCCAGGTGAGCATGTGCACGTGTATCCACTGGAGGGCAGTAACAGAAATATAAAAAAACTAAACATCTCATCTGTGCCAACAACTAACGGAAAGATATCACAAAAACAAGCAGCTCTTAACAGAAATTTAAAGCAGTGTTGCTAAAAATAATTTTGGCCTATAAATTAAATTGCTGGGAAATATTTTGCATTTATGTGCACAGGTAATTGTTCCATTCTTTCCCTGTGTCAGCACAGGGTGTCACTAGAGGGATTCCCCACAGCTGCAGCACTGTGTGGGCGCTGAATTTCACAGAAATTAGAGACTCGTTGCTTCGCATCTTCTCTTGAGCTCCTCTGAGACTCCTCCCTGTAACAAATCAAGTTGTGATAACATTTAAGAAAAGACACAGAGACCTTCAAAACAGATTTGAGCCAGGGGATTTGACATTATCAGAGGTAAGCAGCAGATCCTTTAAAATATTTAATATTTTATACCATCACCATTGTTTTTATTTGAACATGGGCTATAGATAAATAATACTGTGTATTTTCAACAATTCATGTCTGACATATTCTGAAATATTGCACCATTTTTAATTACTTTATTCATTTCTGTATTAGTCCAGTGTTGTTTTTATCTCATTGAAACATATATAACCCATGTGCCAGATTGAAGCAGATTAGTATTTTTTTAATTATCATACTCAGTAAATGCTATCATTAGTCATAATATGGTTAAAATTCAACCAAATTATCATATAAGTTATGAAGTTTAAAATCTCAAGTTTAAAATGGACAGGATTTCAGAAATGATTCATCCATGAAGTAGCTGTCACTCCTCTCAGTCTGAAATTGTCCCTACAGTAGAGAACTTTTGCATGTATTTAGTCATGCATATTTATCAAATGAGTCACATTTCTCTTCAATGATTAAAAGTAGTGCTATAGCCAGAAATGTCAAAACCAAAGTTCCTGCATATACTTTAAATAATACTGCAGACGTGAGGTTATGAATAACAAGCTTGCATTTAAAAATACTTAACAGTAACAGTTTCGCCCAGTTCGAGGCTAAACCTACACAATTATTTTTTTGAGTTTTAATAAAAAAAAAAAAAATTGAATACTACTTTAACTGCATTGTACTGATCATATAACCATTTTTGCATCATTGTAACGTTTTAATTTGCAGAGATGAACATGGAGGAGGACACCCTGTCAGTCAGTTGTGGGAATGGTAAACTAAGACAGTGGCTCATTGATCAGATTGACAGTAGGAGATATGCCGGCCTGGTTTGGGAAAATGATGAAAAAACCATCTTTAGGATTCCTTGGAAACACGCGGGCAAACAGGACTACAACAGAGAGGAGGATGCTGCACTCTTCAAGGTCAGACCATTGCACCATCTGAAACAGTTGCAGATGAAAAATTTGATTACTTTGTGAAGACACTGGTGAACTTCAAATATCACATGAATATTAATGCCTTCAATGTTATTTAATTATATTTCTTTGAATTTAGTGCCATGGGGTTAAAGTGGTGCTCTATGCTAAAAATGCACATGTGATTGTATGTTAAATAATCCATTTTTCAGAGGTCTATAAATCTTATTTTGAAGAAATGCAAATTGTTAAGTTGAGTGCAAATCGTTGTTTCAGGCATGGGCATTGTTTAAAGGGAAATACAAGGAAGGTGTGGACAAACCTGATCCGCCAACATGGAAAACCAGATTACGCTGTGCTCTTAATAAAAGCAATGATTTCGACGAGTTAGTAGAAAGAAGTCAGCTGGACATCTCAGAGCCCTACAAAGTGTACAGAATCATTCCAGAGGGAGCCAAAAAAGGTATCACTATCTAAACACTGTACACACCAGATTCAATAAAAATATTATCTCTGTAAGTGCAGATGCATTTTACAACTTTGGGTGTTGATGGTGTCATTTTGTATAGATGGACATTAATAACATTTGATCAGATATCCAAAGCCATGGTATTGTAATTGCACACTTGCATGTGCAGTACACAACACCATTTCACAAGTGAACTTTGTTTATACTATTGGCAATTTTACACATATGCAACTCTGCAGTTGTTTCTGATGAGGCAGGAAGCACAAAGGAAGCCAAAGCATGTACCAAAAAGGCCGTAGTGCTTTTTTTAGAGGGCTTCGGTTACTAAGTGCAGGTTGCACATAACACAACGAGACGACCTCCAGCCTTGCATGACTAAGTCTCTGCCACCATACAACAGCTTGTATTGGGGATGATGCTTCTTTTAGCCACGTTTGTATTGTTGCTTTACTCAATTACCTTTTGCAAAGTGTGCAGAACTCTGTAATTGTGTAGCTCAGTTCAGATTATTACAGACACCTATCTCCATGGTCACTTCTTCTGTCCAATTAAATCATGATAATGCTACTGTATTGTTAATAGATAACACAACATATACAGTTAATAGTCGTGAATTGAATCAGGATCAATTTTTGCTGTATTTACAGGAATGAAGATGAGTACGGAGGATGCACCTCCACATCTTGGATATGCTCCCCCATATTCATCTTTGCATAACCAGGTGAGCAGGTTGATGTTTTTCAATCTTCTTATATTCTTATATTTTCTGCATCTATTGCTAAAACATGGTATAAATACTCCCACATGAAAAAGTCTTCATTTTTTATTTTAGGTACCGAGTTATATGGTTACTCAAGAACGAAGGGATTGGAGGGATTATTCATCACCAGAACAACAGTCTCTTCCTCCTTCAAATCACCACGGTCCTCATCCAGAACTGCAGTACGGCCAGTGCCACTACCCTTCATCAATCAGCCGGGCATGGCCTGGGTCGCACCCTGAAAATGGTTAGCACTATACTATACTATGACCAAATGGACAAGGAAATATTTTATGTAGTTTGGTTGGTCACATAGTTTTTGTTTGCATAATTTATAGTTTAATATGTAATGCATTCCCGTCAGTCATGAAGTGAGTTTATGGACATCCCTTTGTAGGAAAATCAGTGATCAGGCTTCTTTGTTTAATTATTGAACCACTTTAAAAAAATTAACAGTACCATTATTAAACAAGTGATGCAGGCACAGCAAACCCTGCCAGTTACACATATTGTAGCTTATTTTGGCTTCTATCCAGTTGATGTCAGCATATTAACTACCTCTATATAAGTGCCAAATTTGAAGTAAATTGAAATAAAAGTGATATTTTTATAGATGAGTGAAATTTCACCTATTAAATAAATGGGAGAATTCATGACATATTTTTTATTTATTTTTTTTTTAACTTTGACCTACTGTTCCCAAAAAACAATGACATGTATTCTGGGTCACTGGCAGTTTACAAACCACATTTGGTATGAATTCAACCAGTAGTTTTGCTGCTAGATTGTTAACAAATAAACAATGCAAACTCTAGAAAATCATTTTCAAAAGACGACTGAAATCAACAAAACACATTCTCATTGTATTATAAGTTTTGCGTGAAAATGCATAGCCACTGAAATATTTCGAGAAATATCACAATCACTGACTTAGTTTAAATTTTTAATGTTCACATTTTGTAAAATATAAATCTTTTATTTAAAACTTTGCCATTTTTCCACATATTTATGGAGCTTTTCAACATCTAGTGCCCCACATGAATAAAATGACCATATTAGTATCAAGTATTAATAGCAGTGATACAAGACAACTAAGGTATTGTTGTAAATGACCTACAGAATAGAATAGAATAGAATAGAATAGAATAGAATAGAATATGTGGTGTACAGAAAATTTACAGCTATGTTAATTTTCAAGTCTTATTAAAAGTGTGTAAAGTTTTCAAAAGCAGTTATGAGATGCTTCCATGTAAAATCAAAACATAGTCTTAAATTCTAATTATTATATTAATCAATCCACTGTGAACAAATTGAGTTGTCATCAGTGCACAGATCATCCTACACCCATGTCGTATATCTTGTAAGTGCCGTATTTCTGTTCCTTCTCCTAAATTTAAATGGCAAAACCCCCAAATGTACAGAAAATGTGCCCTTAAAAATAGGCTACATAACTTTTGACTAATGCAATAGATTAACACCTTTGTTGTTCTAAAGTTGGTTAACACTGTCAAATAATAGAGATAATGAAGACACTATCAGGTGTACCACAGAGCAGTATGTGCAGAAATGACAAACACAAAATATATTGACATTTAAGGCCATGTTACTTGAATTGGTACACCTTAAATAAGAATGGATAAATGGCAATAAGAAATACCTCTAGCCACATAGCAAGCAAGCAAGGTTTATTTGTATAGCACAATTCATACACAGGGCAATTCATAAGTAAGCAAAATAATTGTAATTGTAATAATTGTAATAATTTCACAATTGAGAATGTAATAATTATTTAACATATCCCATACAGGGTTTCAGCTCTCCTTCCACACCTATCTGTCAGAGTCTCACCCATCTGTGTATATGATGGACCACAACAATCTCATAACAGGTAAAGATCATCTTGCACACGCACGCACGCACGCACGCACGCACGCACGCACGAAAACATGCAGCTACACACACTACCATGCTGTTAAAATTCAGTCCTATTTTTAATACTTTTGCATTTACAGATAAGAAGTTACAAACTGTACAAAGCATTTACTTCCCCCTTCTGAAACTCAGGGCAACTGGCCATCAGAGTGAATCGTGGATTTACATTTTTCTTTTTTTGGGGGGGGGGGCTTGAAATGATAAGGGAGAAGTGAGTAATGCTGGACATGCCAAGATTACTTAGAATTTATTTTTACATTTGACATTTAAACTGTGAACATGCTGAAATTTTTAATGCTGATGTATGTTTTTTTTTTCCCCCCCACAAATATATCTGTTCAAAGCTGCTCTCTTTATCTTCCAGACTTGAGCCTGCATGTGTCTCTGTTCTACAGAGAGTCTTTAGTGAAGGAGGTCACCACCAGCAGCTCTGAAGGTTGTCGGATCACCTCGTCTTCATCTTCTTCCCCATCGTCTTCCTCCTCATCTTCCCCATGCCCGGAGGACAGGCATCCCATGGGGCCAGAAACCATCCTTTTTCCTTTCCCTTACCCTGAGTCTCAGAGGCAGGGTGCTGAGATGCTCCCAAACATACTGGAGAAGGGGGTGCTTTTGTGGATGACATCTGATGGGATGTATGCTAAACGCCTCTGCCAGGGAAGGGTGTACTGGGAAGGACCTCTGGCTCCATACATGGATAAGCCCAACAAGCTGGAGAAAGATCAGCCATGCAAACTTTTTGATACTCAGCAGTTCCTCATTGGTAAGTATTAATATGTACACACCTACACTTGCACAATAAGAGGTTTGGCTTTCACCGTGTCATTTGTTGTCATTTGATTGTAGAATTATCCCACCCCTTAAAAGGGAGGCAAGGGGTATTATTGGTTTGGATTGTTTGTTTCTTTGTTTATTAACTCTTACTTTAGCCGTTTTTGAGTACTTTTGATTTTTTTTTTTTACTTCTTCATATCGCTCATTAAAAAAGTGTTTATCTTGACTTATTTGGTACTGTGTTGTTCAGTATAACCTCTTCTGTGTGACTGCACAGTTATTTTTTTTTCACTTGACATACTGTTTTAACACATACCTATACCTAAAATCAAACAAAAAACATGAAATTCAAGAAGGAAAACATCTAATATTTTACTTAGGGAAAAAAACAAAACACGTTGAACAAACCTTTCTATAACTTAGAATGAACATATAGATAGAAAAGTTCAAAACATTTTTTTTTTTTAATTTGGTAAATAACAAAGCTATATACTAATATCTCAATGAAATGTAGGGAATACCTCAGGCATTAAAAAAACAACAACAACTGTAATCAAGTACTTCAAATACAATGTGGTGTCACAATGTGATGGAACAAAATGTGTTCAATGAACAATTTTCACAACCCAGAAAACTACAGAATATACTATTATAACTATATACAATCAGGTGTCATAAAATTGAATAAAAATCATGTATGTCGCTCTTTAAAATAAAAAGAATTTACCTGAGAAGCCTGTTTTTACCAAACATAATGACACTATCTCCAAGAAATTCAGTTTTTATGTCTCCTAACTTTGGTTTTGCATTTGCTTTCAACACGATTGACTTGACAGTATTAGTTTGACATCTGCTCTGTCCACACTAATGTAAATGCGGTTTCAGTGAAGCTCTGTCTGCCGTTATGTTGTCTGAAATCACACGTTATCAGGACGCATCAGCACGTCCAGGGACACTGAAGGGTTACCACTCTAGCAGGAAAACTATTGGTTGAATTCATTGGGTTTATATGGCCAGTGACCCAAAATAGATCTGATTACATTTTGGGAACAGTAGGTCAAAGTGTGATTTTTTTCATGAATTATTTTTATTTATTTTTTTTCAATCCCTATTTACTTGTAATGGGTGAAATTTCAAATGTCCATAGCAGCAAAACTATTGGTTGAATTCACACCAAATTGGATTTAGATTTGATGTGATTAGATTTTGGGAAAAGTAGGTCAATTTAAATTTTTTTTATTTTTTTAAGAATTTTTAAAAAGTTTTTTTGGGCAAAATTTGACATCTGTAGCAGCAAAATGTTTGGATTAATTCAGACATAATCCATTTTTCAATTTCCAGTGACCGAGAATGGATCTGTTGTCATGAAGTTTTCAGGAAAATTGGGACATGCTCCAGAATAAATCCTATTACATTTTGGTAAAAGTAGGTCAAAGGTCAAGGTCAACAATAAGAGATAGGGGCAAATCAGGAATTTCCTTTTCATTCCTGTATAGCCTACTCAGTTTTGCATATAGCTTCTTTTTGCTCTCTCTGTTGATGTACATTGACATCAGAACCTTGAAGGACAAATATGAAGACTCTAGGTCAAAGGTCAACATTACAATAAAGGTCAAAATCAAATTTTGGATACTCCTTTTGAATTATTCATCTTAGAGACTTCCAATGATCACCAAAATGCTTGTCTTTCAATTTTGTATATTATGGTATGTCACTTGTCTATATGTGTGCAGTAGATTTTGACCCATTGTTGACTGAAGTGGTTTGGGGGGGGGGGTCACTCTGTCAGTACCTAAAAAACTAAAATGGAGTTTAATGGAAAAACAAGTGGAAATAGAGACTTAGTTACTGTTATTGACAGATAGAACATGACATGTAGGCTCCAAAATGGCATTGTGACCTTTGACATTGAGTGACCTTGAAAGGTCAAACTCATAGTCTCACATTTTGAGAGGTACATGACCATTAAGAGGCAGAACATTTGCAAGGGGCAGAGTTTGTCGTTCCTGGCACCACTTGTCTATGATTATTTTTCCCCCTTCCATAATGGGTAAAATTTAAAGTGTCCATAAAAACATCATTATTGTTTCAGTTTATTTTTTTGTGTGTGTTTTCTGTACACAGTGTAAAATTATCTATGTCTAACATGCATAGTGCACTAAAAACATTCATTCCAAAAATGTACATCATGCTTAAAAATAGATTCTAAAGAACAAACGTAGGTACATATAATGTGGAGGTAATTCAGATATACTCAGGCATTTTGGTGAATATATCGTAGATATTTGGACTTTGTGGTAATTTTTTGTTATGACTTATTGTGATTACAGTATTTTTATATCCCCAAAACGCTGAGCATCGGGGACGCAATGGTTTTGCATGCACCAGTGCTGCTACTGCGTAAGATATTTCGTGTTAACGTGATAACTTTTAAATAGGTCGATGGATTTTCCCCAAATTCAGTGTACTAATGCTTTATAGGTACATGAACTGATTAGATTTTGGAAGCCAAGACTTTCAAAATGGCCGACATTCAAGCTGGTCGAATTTTTGTTTGGCCTATAACTTGAAAGGAGTGGAGGGATTGACACTAAATTTGGTGTGCTCATGCTTTAGGACAGGCACATCAATTGATTACATTTTGGAGGCCTAGTCTTTCAAGATGGCCTAATTTTTGTTTGGCCCATTACTTGTTTGGCCCACTTCCATCCACCCATAGTAATGGGTGGATGGAAGTTAGTGTTTTGGGGATATACCTCTGACAGTCGGAGGTGACTGTATAGTTGGCTAGTTTTTAAAGGAAATCTACAGTTTTTTGCAATTGGGGCCTAAATTATGATGTAAACTGAACTGTACTACTCACCCATGGTAGTTTTTGTCGATTTGGAGCTCTCCTGCAGATATTTGGTTCGATCGCGAAACACCACAGATATTCCAAACAGCATACGAGAGTATATAAAAAAAATATATTTCAACTGAGAAGACAGAGTGACGTCATCTTTACGCATGCCCACTCCTATATATTTCCCTGCAGGCAGTAGTGAATGGACGCACGTAGAGACGACGTCACTCTGTCTTCTCCGTTTACTACTGTATCTAAATGTCTACATTAACAAATAACTGATTTACCGTCTGCAAATGTAAGCCCTGTTGACTCTCGTTGTATGCTGTTTTGAATATCTATGGTGTTTTGCGATAGAACCAAATATCTGCGGGAGAGCTCCAAATCGCGAAAAAATACCGTGGGTGAGTAGTACAGTTCAGTTTACATAATAATTTATGCCCCAGTTGCAAAAAACATTGGTTTTCCTTTAAATCTTTCAATAAAACACCATATTTGCATGATGGAGTTCTGAGAAAGCCTCAGCATATGTTTTTTATATCTTCCTCGGAAAGGGTCTTGCTTGCTTGTCTGTTGTCCCTGGCTTCTACCTTTCAGAGGAAGTCCAGATTAATCTGCTCTGATACAGCATGTCAGTGAACTTGCCTGGTCAGGTAACACTTGAGGAGCATTCTTCAGGTTTTCTTGTACAAGTTAAAGGCATAGTCACTGTCAAAGCTTGCCTTGAAGCCGAACACAGCAGAGTAAATCTACATCATTGTCCTCGGCCTTCCGCTGCTTTTCCTTCATGTTTAATTTTAACCACTGTACTCTGGGCCACAGATATTGCATGGCAGCTTTTTGTGCCTGGTTTATATCACTGTGACATTAGGGCTGGGTATCGCCAACAACCTCACGATACGTATCCCGATACATGGTGTTCAACACAGTATGCGTCCTATTTTTTTTTTTTTTTTTTAGGGTTATATTAAACAGTTTGAACTTTAACATTAAGAAAACAGA
>JAPTYR010000010.1:20812386-20822730 GCA_029814505.1 Siphamia roseigaster
ACGAAGAAGCGGTAGTTTCCTGAGCTCCCTCTACAGCATCGGGGCGTGCGTTGCATGGTAAAAAACGTAAACAAGCCCAAAGTTACTGAGAATATCTTTAATGGAACTATTTTTTTTTTTTTTTAAATATCCCTGGCGGAAATGGGCTTCCATACTTTCCATTACCAATTACAAGCATATTTTTTTATCTCATGTGAACAAATACAAATTTAGCGCAATAAACATGACAATCAAAAGAATGATGAAGTGTATTTCAGCCTAAATAAACTTAAGGCTAAAACCATACCAGTGTTTTTTGTTTTTATGAAGTTTAATGTTAATTGTATCCACCTTGCATTGAAACAACAGGAGTGTTAGTATTAAGCCCTCTGCTGCCAGTACTTGGCACAGAGTAAATGTCATCAAGTAAGACAGACGTCACTACTTTGCCAGCTTCAGTTAACAGCTTATTCGCACGAACGATCACATTTATCTCATAAACATGCGCACAAGTATGTCTTTTGTGTTCTTGAAAGCATCATGATTGTAATCTCACGTCTTTTATACTTTGCTTACTTTGTATTATGACTGTGTAACGCAATAAAATAACACATTTACATGATCTGACAGGTCAAACCAGCACAGTTCAAACTTTATTCAACATTACAGTCACTCAACTCCACATGGAAACTAATCCAGTGGCATTAAACAATATTTAGTGTTGCCCTTTTCTCTGTTGGATGATGCTAATGCTTTATTCTTTACACCTGTAGTTCACTGGGAATATTGACCTTCCCCACTGTGCTCTCAAACAGCCATTTAGGGAACTGTTTTCCCCTACAATCAACTACAACCAGAAAAAACTTATTACTGCTGGAGTCTTCCAGACAGCAGAGGACTGTTCAACTTGAACATTTGATGATGACATGTTTATATAGCCTATGGGCGCTTCATTAAATACATGGGTAGTGGAAATTAGTAGGTTAGTAGGATAGATGTGATAGACGTAAACCACAACTGTTATTATGTTTCCACAAAAAACATAATCAATTGGTTTTGTTCTGTGGAAATGATGATAATATTAATAATAATAATAATAATAATAATAATAATAATAATTGTTCATTCACATGATTTAAATATGATTTAAACATTGTCAGTTACCTTCCTTATTGAATGCATCCTCAGGGAGTAAATGTTACCTACATTGTCTGCATTTTTATAAACATTTCCTTCAATAAACTAAACCCTGATTTAATCTCCTACCTCGGCCTGGATAGTTTCTAAATTAATGATAGAATATAATTATACTGGGTCAGATATGGTAAGTGATTAAAAGCAGAAAATGAACAGAATACATTGTTGTTTGTGAAGTTATAATAATTCATTTTTCAAACACTTCACTCTTTTTATTCCTTGTCATACACATCAGTAATCACCTTTGAGGTCATGCAATAATTACACACTGAGTTCCAGTTCTACTTTACTTATCAATAATAAATCACAATATTGTCACAATATTTTATTAGAGGAAGTAAAAATATTTATTGTAACTTTATGGGTAAAAGTATATGCTCCACTATCCACTCATACATTATATTAATTTATTTCCCCTATTTCCCCTATGGGACTAATAAAGGAATATCTTATCTTATTTTATCATAACTTATCTTATAATTTATTCATATAACAATAATTTGTGGGGGAATGGGTTGATTTATCAAAGTATTTTTAGGTTCATGTTCCTATTTATAATCCACATACAGTATGAGAAATTTACTGAACTGATTTAGCAACAGGTGGGGGGGGTTTGAAGCCAATTTTCATAATGTTCCTCATTCCAACTGAGCAACACATGCTGGCTGTGAGAGTGCACCTGCCCCATCAGGTTCAATGTGACAAAAGGGTCAGAAAGCTCTCTGCTGCTTTTAAAAAAACACACCGCTTTGAATATTTAACCTCCTCAGACATTCCTGTTATGAAGCTTTTCAATTTTCAGAGCTTGCAGGTGTGTACTTTGAAAACTGAGTTAATAATAATTGAACTGTCTTATCTGATGTCATGTCTACAGAAAGGTAATCAGATGCACTCATAAATCTCACACCTCACATCTTGACAAAGAGTCAGAAAATGGATCAGTACAATATGTCATTACATAGACATGCAATTATACAAACACACATGGGAATACTCAAGGTTATTCATCATATTACTTGCAAAACTTTCGGATCCCATTTTGAAAATCTGGTAAAGAAGTGAAAGCTTAAATTGGGCTTTTACTTTCTTAAGTTGTGTTTTTCTTTCGATGTAAAAAAGTGCCTTGTCACTGCCACTTTTTTTTTTTTTTTTAATCAGCAATAGATTATGGGTATTTACTTTATATGATGGGATTATCAAAATATCTTTGACACAGTTTGTCATGCTTCTCTAAACATTATTACTAATTGTAAAGCCATGGCACATCACTGTGAGTGGGCTGGCTTGTTTGGTCCATTAGGAGGATGGGACACTGGCACACCTTTATTTACAAGGCCATACTTGTACTGGTGCGTTCTTATATCTGCAGTTCAATATCAAGAAGAAGTGTTGAGTCTTATTGTTTGAAATCAAATGTGCCTTTGTTCCTTTCTGCACCATTTGTATGTACGGAGCTGGGTAAACGGGTATTCATCTTTTCTGCTCCTCAAACATGGAATATGTTGCTAAAAGACTATAAACTGATTGAACTGATCTTATTGAATGCTTTTAAATCCAAACTCAAAATGCTAGACTAAAACTTGCACTTTTCTCATAGTTTATATACACACACACACACACACACAATTATTTTACAGAAATGTTTATTTATTTATTTATTTATTACATTCTTTTGTAAAGATAGTTGAGACCAACCTGTAAAGCAACAATATACAAATGTGTTTTTTCTTTGCACACCTTTGGCAGGTATGAGTCTGACATAGACCACTTGGTTTCCACCTGTAAAGCCATAATAGAAGCTGTTATTAAGTGGATCTCACTATATACAGTAACACACAGACACACGATGGCCTCACAAGCTGCTACATGCACCCAGTAATATGAATGCATGGTGTCTGAGCTCTTGTCATTGTGTGGTTAGCTTACAGGAATGCATCGTTGACATGCCACCTTTCAAAATAGTGCCTTTATTGTGGACTGGGTGTCACATGCACAAAACAAACCGATTATTACCTGAAAAATCAAAACATTCACTCCAACACAAACATGTAACATGTAGAAACATCTTGAAATGCTTCAGTTTGTATAAACAAAACACAAACCTCTTGGTTTCTGGCAAATGCTCAATGTATCAGCAGCAGTCTAATATCAACACTGGTTTCCAGGTGGGGTAAGGGAAGGTATTTTTATTTTCTGTTACTATTGGTGGCATTGTTGCATTACAATAAATGACAGTTGTGTTGCAGGAAATAAGACCGGCAGTTACACTGAGATGGGTCATTGAGTTTAACATGACTCCCAGGTGAACTGAAGAATGTATTCAGGCTGAACATAACACAGACATGAACTTTACTATTACTGATTTTAGATTTGTTGATTTACATATCTCTGAATTGTTTCTTGGAATCCCTTTTTACCTTAATACAGTATGCAAATCATAAAAACCTCAAGGCTGCTCACAATAAAATTACAATTTTTAGGTTAATCTGTTTTATTGGTTCTGTAGAAAATGATGGTTAAGACTTGAAGTGTTAAAAGAGTTAATAAAATGACAGTACTTGCCTAACTGCTGCTTAATGCTTGGATGTGAAAGTACATAAAGGACTTGTATCTTTTTCTCACAACAGCAACATAGGGGGAAAAAAGTGATATCCGGTGTTACCCCAGCAACCAAACGTTTTCATTAAAATTAGGATATAAACAATTTCAACAGGTAGCGTAAAATGATAGCTCTGCTGCAGTATCTGATGCCCGAACGTGACAAATTGTACTGAACTGGAATATTACCTGCAGGCACTGTACCTTCCAAATACAATGGAAACATACGCCACCTGGTTGTCTCAGGTGAAATCGTCCAAAGGAGTAAACCAGATCACGTTTCACAGGTGAGACATTAATAACGCTTTTCTGAATGGAAAGCTCAGAGAACATCCTCTCTTACTAATTTCTGAACTATTTACGGACAAGACAAAAATGCCCTTTAAACACCCGTGACTTTTTTTTTATACTATGCACGCAATATGTTTTAAGACGCTCCATAGGTTTTGAAACATTGTGGCTCCTCCTTCTTGGGTTGGTCCTGAGGTGAGGCTATAAACGGCTGCTCTGTCAGATTGTAGGTAAGACGGACTTGGATGCTCCTGCAGGTATGACAGCGAGGACATGCTTTATTGAATGTAGTTTAAAGCAATCGTTGTCTTGACGAAAGATTCCGGATTACGCGGAGCGCGTCTTGGACCGATCCACCCGTGCGTCACCAGAGAGAAGAACTGATCTAAAAGCATGAAGCTGGAGGTGTTGTGTGGACATCACTATGATATGGCACTAAGGGAGACGCCTGGGGATGCCGATGGGAGTGTGCGGTTTCCTCTTTCTGCCGAGGAGGAGCTGGGTTCGGATGGAGACTGCGTTGCGCACAGCCCTCCACCTGTCACTCCATGCGTAAACGCCAAATCCAAGCCGTACACGCGGAGACCCAAGCCGCCCTTCTCATACATCGCTCTCATCGCTATGGCCATCAGGGATTCTCCTTCTGGACGTCTGACTTTGGCAGAAATCAACAACTACCTGATGAAAAAGTTCCCGTTCTTCAGAGGCAGCTACACAGGCTGGAGAAACTCCGTTCGGCACAACTTGTCCCTCAATGACTGCTTTCTCAAAGTGCTCCGGGATCCGTCCAGACCTTGGGGAAAGGACAATTATTGGATGCTCAACCCTCAAAGCGAATACACCTTTGCTGATGGGGTGTTCCGGCGAAGAAGAAAGCGCATTACCAAAAAGTTAAACGGGGAGGAAGAGGGATCTGAGCCAGCAGAGGAGTCTCAAAGCATTCCCCAAACCGCCGCCAGTGCCAGGACAGACTCCTGCGCCAAGTTTACGAGTCCCTTTGCCATTGACAGCATCCTCAGCAAGCCGTTCAGGAGGGACTCACCCCTCCTCCCTGCCCTGCGGTGGCCGTGCTACCCTGACCTTATGATTCCTCATTCCAATGCACCTGCTTCATTTCCATACGTCGACACAGCCTGCCATATGGACCCCCCTGTTGCGCATGTGTCGAACCACTATGGCATAGGGCTGCATTCTCAGACTTTCTTTCATTATCAGAAATGAAACCGCACTTATTTCTGATGGTTCAAATATGCACTGATGAGGGGGGGGTGGGGGTTGGAAGAGAGACTGCACCATGGACAGAATTAAATGACCTTTGGCATCATTGTGATCTTACTGTATTACATTGTGTTTGTATTTTGTCATTTCTCTGTAATGCATGCTGAATTTGCTATTTTACGCACAACACGCACACTTGGCCATATGTTACTGAACTGTGCATTGTTTGCTTGAAAGATTTGTTAAAATATGCACTTTGTTTTGTGTCTGTTCTTTCAAAAATGTGCAATTTACGACGAATAAAACGAAAATGGCGGCTAATTCGTATTGTTTCTGCGTATACTCATTGGACATTTGACACTTTTAGTAAAACACACTGGGTTTTTTTTCCACCTCCACCTGTTATAGGAGGGCGTGTGTTCACGTGACATCATTCTTGAGAAGCTGTTATAGGGCTAGGGCCTCCTATAGGCTGTTACAAACATCACATTATGTATAGGCTATCATAGAGGACCCCCCCCATAATAATAATAATAATAATAATAATAATAATTATTATTATTATTATTATTATTATTATTATTATTATTATTATTATTATTATAGCCTAATTATAATTCGAATAGATTGTTTCCCATATTTTTTTACCATTTAAATGGTAATGACAATATAATGTATTCGTCATCGATAAAGTGCAAACTCATTCTGGTCAAAGGTAATTACTCATAAATAGGAATAATAAATAAATATGCTAGAAAACTAAATTATATCAACAGTGTCATAATAATAATAATGTACCGGATATAGAGTCATCCAGTATTTATTATTTCTGTCTGGGTCTGTAAATAGCTGTCGCCTCAACCACCACACATGCGCAGGAAAGGCTTTATACAAATGGTGCATCCTGAGCGAACACAACCTAGATCCACAATGTCCTCCAAGCAGAGGCCTATTCTTCTGAGAGCAGAAAGTAAATATCCTTTAAACCAGCTGTGCATCCTGACGCTGCGTGGGTACAGCTTTGATGTTGCTGATACTCTGGTTGTACTCAGTGTTCATATACTAGTGTGGTTTTATGACCTCAGGCTTTCACATAACAGAGACACATAAGGCCTTTACAGTCATACATTCCTCACACAACATATAAATTGCTATCTGGATGTTTCCCTGGAGGTTTATCAAACATTCTGTAATCATTCATTTCTTCTGGATCTAGTCCAGACTTCAAGGGGTAAACTGACACTTGTGCGCTGTGTGTGGTATAAACTGGCACTCTGATGGAAAAAACATGCTTCCTCTCAGTGTCTTAACCCTGAACAGATCCCAAACAAATGCTCACTTGCAAGACTTTACAACTTTAAACTACCAGGAGGCATCAGAGGAACGCACTTGTGCCAAAATGAATATTTTTAAATTTATCTAAACGTCGCTTTTAGCATGACTCACCCATTTATTGCACCAAATAATCTCCACACAAATGTAGACAGCGATGTTTTGGAAAGTGAGTCGTGGGAGGAGATTTGTCTTATTCCACTGCGCTGTGTCCGGCTTCTAGTCTGGATCCTGGCCAGATGGGGAGGGAGTAGTTCCTGGCGATTTCTTGGAGGGATTTGAGGGGGGGGTGGATAGATGGGCAGAGAGATTTAAGAATTGATAGGTGGTCCAGTTGTGTTTGGCCGGGTGGATATGCGCATGCAAAGTCACGGAGCTTTATTTCTCCTCTCATGTGGTGTTACTGCCAGCAATGGACAGAAAGAGAAAGGAGCAACAGCGGCTGGTGTTTCTCCATTTCCACGGTTCTAAACGTGCAGCGCATCATAAAAAGACTCTGGCCTGTGTCACTGACGCGTGTGGGAATCTGTTAACAAACCGTGCTTGAACTATAGGGAGTGTGAGTTGCGCGTGCAAGAGTCTGCAGAGTGGACGACATCCAAAGGAGGTGCAACCATGACGACCGAAAGCACCCAGAAACATTTGGATTCGTCTAATCCTCTGCGCTCCAGTCCGGCGGCTGGGGCCCTGAACGCAACTCTGCTGAGCGCACACCCAGTGATGGAGAGCGCGCATAATGCATCCAAGGGGAAAAAGGGAAACTCTGGTGTGAGGCGCCCTGAGAAGCCACCCTACTCATATATTGCGCTGATTGTCATGGCTATCCAAAGCTCCCCGACCAAAAGGCTTACTCTGAGTGAAATTTACCAGTTTCTACAGGCACGTTTTCCTTTCTTCAGGGGCTCATACCAGGGATGGAAAAACTCCGTTAGACACAACCTGTCGCTGAATGAGTGTTTTATAAAGCTGCCAAAGGGTCTAGGGAGACCTGGGAAGGGACACTATTGGACCATCGACCCAGGTAGTGAGTTTATGTTCGAGGAGGGCTCTTTTCGCCGCAGGCCCAGAGGGTTCCGAAGGAAATGTCAGGCTCTGAAACCAATGTACAGGATGATGAATGGCATCGGGTTCGGTGCGTCCATGCTGCCCGGGAACTATGATTTCCAGTCAGCACCGGGGACGTTAGGATGCCACAACAGCTACAACATAGACTTGATGAGTAATTCAGTACCAGGGGGCTTCGAAGGACTCGGTGGGGGCCATCATGTCTCACATATATCGTCCAGCTCCGGGTCGTCGTATATGTCTGCGTGTCAGGTGGGCTCCAACACGGACTATGGCCCAGACAGCAGCAGCCCCCTGCAGTCCCCCCCAGGGATGGTAGGTGCTCTGGACTGTCAGACGCCTTATGCAAATGCAGCCTCACATTGGAGTTCACCTGGTGTGTCTTCATACATCAAACAACAGTCACTGGCATCAAACAGCCCCACATCCACGGCCCTTCACCCGGGAATGACCTCTTATTCTCTGGATCAAAACTATCTCCACAACGGACGGGATTCTTCTGATATTTCAGGTAAAGCATCATCTTGTCATCCTTCAAAAACATGTGCGTATCGCATGCGCAGTACTGACAAACAATAGGAATCACAGTTAATGATAAACAGTTGTAATGTTGCGTTATTGGTCCAAATAGAAACCAAAAGTTGCTGCGTAAAATCCCCAAGACCTTTTCCACATTGGGTAGCTATATAAACATAAAAGAGAACGCAGCCTATTATTAAATTTATATTAATGTACTTATATTTGATCCAGTGAAAACATAAACTGTAGACCCATATGAACAAATACAAGCTACAAATTATTTTAGAATAAAGTCTTTAGTATCTTATAATTAACTGTAGTAAAACAGCAATGAATAGGCCTACTTAATATCCCTGACAATGTAAAACTCAATGCTGATTAAACGGAGATTATCCAAGGACAATTCAGAAAAGCCTGATGTTATGGACATTTAATTTATATCTTAAAACTTTCCGTAAAATGTGACAGGATTAAAAATACCAATAAATTATTGGTATGTTTTAAATTTTTTAATAGCCTACTATTATTGGCAATATTTTAAACACAAACCGTAACTATAAAATAAACATCTGAAGACATTTATCATGAAGGACGAACCGATATATTGGCTCTAAGTGATTTAACCTTCAGACTAATGGTTCAATCACAGACCATCTGTTTTATTTAGTCGTTTTGTTCCGATATAGATTATTTGAATACACACACAGCCTCATTAGATTTGTGAGATTGCTTTAAAAAATTAATAACAATTTTAGAAATGACTTTTGTTGGTGCAGATCTTCCTGCAACAAAATATTCAAATTTTCATGAGAAAATATTAATTTATATTTATGTATTTAAAATCAGGTAGATCTCTATAATAGTGTTGCCATATTTTTTGATAAATATTCTAAATCTAGCGCTATCTTCAGATGTATTATTGTACAAAAAAGACTTACCCTTGAATATGTAATAAAAGAAAACCCACTGTGGATTGAATAACATAAAATACAACATATTAAATAAAATACATGAGCAAGGAACCATAATAACATCAACAAAGAAACCATTTTTACAAAGTTTAAAATAATCTAGAACATTATGAAGACTTTCTACGAATGGAAAACGAAATCAATTTAAAATTACGCACATACAACCCTACATCATGCTGATCATTTTAACGCCTGACCTTGTTTACAGTGGGATTGTCCAGATATTCCGGTCACTCAGCCCCTATGTGTGACAGGAAGGACTTCGTTTTGAATCTCAATGGAATCTCATCACTTCATCCAGGCTCTGGTGGCTCTTACTACCATCAGCTTCACCACCACCATCATCATCATCATCAGAGCGTGTATCAAGACGTAAAGCCATGTGTGATGTGATAACACACACACAGAGTAATGACATGTCGAGTACTTTTGTCCACGTTGTAACCTGCAGGAGGTATTACCAATATACCAGAGGAAGTGTGTGTGTGAAACCACCCTTCAATAAACTCTGACACAATCTCATACCATGACAGACTTCACCACAACAATTAGTATTTGTATTTTTTTTTGCAGAGAAAACATAGCGTACACGTATCTGCATATCTGTATTCTTGCACTTATTATTATTATTTTTTTTACATTGTTAAGATTGTTGATGATTTCCTGCATCAGGTAATTAAAGAGATTATTATTTTAAAGGATGTTTTATAAGTGTTTATTGTTTTTAAAAGCATGTGTAATGTTCACTTCAAAAGATGTATTTAAACATGATTATTTTCTTTTAAAAATGTTAATACTCAACAAAGTCAGTTGGATACGATAATAGCAGCGTAATAGTATTAAATAATTAAAAAAAATATATATAATTATTTCAATGGTAAAAACATCAATGTAACCTTTAATTGAAATCAACAGTACATAACTTTTTAATATGCTTTTTTCCCCACGTCATGAAAATTAAATATTACATAATGTTTTTAGGTACATTTTTGACTATAGTCTCACATCTTTAGTTTATATTTTTAGAGTAAGTATTACTCAATATAAAAGAATCATAACTAAGTAGAAAGAACAGAAGGGCATTCGTGTGTTTAAGGTGTAAAAGAAAGAAAGAAAGAAAGAAAGAAAGAAAGAAAGAAAGAAAGAAAGAAAGAAAGAAAGAAAGAAAGAAAGA
>JAPTYR010000010.1:20980702-20993364 GCA_029814505.1 Siphamia roseigaster
CACAGGCCTTTAGTTTATTCATTTTAGAGCACACGTACCTTTGATGACATGATGAACAGTCGTCTTGTCTTGCCAGTGTTTACATCCAAACTGCCGGTACGGTAGTATGTTGACACTGCCTCAATGATTCCGCCTTCTACAGCCAAACAAATCGTACGGTAGGTTTTGCGACAGTCTGCCTAGACGATGGCCTGTTTTCTGAGGAGCTCCCCCTACAGCATCGGGGCGTGCGTTGCATGGTAAAAAACGTAAACAAGCCCAGAGTTACTGAGAATCTCTTTAAGAGCATTGGTATGTCTGCTGGGACAACCTCCGTTTCTATTTTGCACCTGGTCTTTCCTATCTTTGCTGGTAGAGTCACTTTTCTTGACGAATGAACCACTTCACCATCACCAAGAGTAAATGGCCTTGCACTTTTTTCACCCACTATTTTGTGTAACTCACTTTGTGGCAGTCCACTTGTGTAATCCTCAAGCCATTTTTCTACACACACTGTTCTTCTGCAGGCTGCGTCAACCACTGCTGACCCTAGAACTTCCACCACAAAGATTTCTGCATGAGACAAGGCTTTTTTTGAAAACATTGTGATGTTGCATTCTTCATATTCACTTATCTGTTCCTCATTCTTTGTCAGTTTGATATATCTTCGCTTTTGTTAAGACAGTCCTTAGCCCAGTGAAATGTGCTTTGACAAAGTGCACATCTTGTTCTTCTGCCGCATTTATCAATGGGGTTTGTGCCGTGCACCACCGTCCTGTGGGCTGTTGAATTGGCTTTAGCTTTTTCCTGTATATCTCGTGTAATAGACGCATTCACTGTCTGTCCGCATTTACAGCATACTACTGTCCTCTCGTGATGAAGTAATATCTCCAAAAATTCTTTTCAAAGCCGATTTCATGTCAGCGAAGGAAACACTTGGACAAACTGTCAGCGTGACCTGTTCATCTTTCATGCCGAGACCGGCTGTGTCCATTAGTTTAAAAGCTAGCACTGCATCTGGAGGCTCCATTTTGAAAGCGCATATCCTGTTGTACCGTCATTCGAACTCGACAATGTAGTCTACCATTGACACACCACTGTCTCTAGCGAGCCGATCAAACTCCATGTACGACTCGTGCTGCCAAAATTTCTCTTCCTTTAAAAAACATAGAGTCTAACTTTGTCAAGAGTGTAGCCATACCAGTGTCAGCATTTAAGTCATCAGCGGCAATCTCCAGCACACTTTCCTTTGTTCTGCCGGCAAGCAATAAGGTAACTGCCAGCGCCTGTTTCTTGTTGTCCAAATCGGTGACCCGTTTCCAGATTTTAATCTCTTTTTTCCAAGTTTCGTATGACATCTTCTCATCAAATGGCGGCAGGATTTTGCAGCTTGCAGCAGCAACCATCCTCTGCTACCAATGTTGATTCAATAAGTAGACTTGTTTCAACATGACATTTGTTTGCTGCGATTCATCTTTGAACATGTACATAACATGGTACACAGCCGCAGTGAACACATGAACCAACAGAAAGCAGTAATAACGCGATACTTTTCAAACCTCACGCACATGTGCTGTATGGAAAACATACCTTAACAAATGGAACAAATGAAAATATCTAGAGTAAAATGTGTTAAAATACGACTTTACAGATCTAAATAAGTTCTTTATAACTCCCAAAAAAATTCCTCTTTATGTGATTCTGTCTTATTTTAAGTGTGATGAGATATTTGGACTACAAATGAGACAAATACACTTGGTCAGATTTAGATTTTTTCCAGTGTGTTTAAATGTGAGTCAGTTAGGAAAAAACTCAGACCTGGTTTTCAACAGGGAGGACACAGTCTGCATGCTCTGTGAGTTCTCTCATGGCCAGGACGCTGTTGTATGGAGACGTGATGACATCATCCTCTGCAGATGGATAGATGGATGTGACGATTCGACACACCTCAGGGAACTCTTCTTCAAGCAGGCTCAGTACACTGGTCCCCAGGCCTGAGCCCGTGCCTTGAATAAAACGAAAAGGCTTTAAGAATCAAACCTTCCACTTCTTTGTATGTGTAACCTTAATTTAACACCATAATACCTCATAACACCGTATACATAATTACTGTAAAAAAAAGAAAAAAAGCCTAAAATACAGGTTTGTGAGATCCCCAGTTCAATTATGTCAGGCAAGGCACCTTTATTTATGTTGAACATTTCATGTACAAGACAATTCCAAGTCTTTTACATAAAACATTAAAAGCATCACAGCAGAGAAGCAATAAAAAATATAAATACGAAAAAACAAACAGATAAAAATGTTAAGCTTAAAAGAAACACTGTATATCTGAACTGATGAATAAAACTCAATATTCAAATGCAGCTGAGAACAGGTGGTTCTTTACTTGGATTTAAATAAACTTAAATTTTCAGCTGATCTGAGGCTTTCGGGGAGTTAGTTCCAGACATGTGGAGGATAGAAGTGGAACGCACTGGAAAAAAATCTAAATCTTCCAAAGCGCATTTTTCCTCATTTCTCGTCTAAATATCTCATCACACTTAAACTAAGACATACTCACCTAAGGGGTACGGTAACTTTTAAGCAAGATAGAACTGATATTTACACAATAAATCTGGAAAAACTGATTTAAGAAATCTGACCAAGATCGTTTTCACTTGTTTGTTTGTTTTTTTTTTCTTTTTGCTTTAATGAAGCAAAACAATTTTGAACTAGGCACAACAAACCCCGCCCCACAAACATTTTATGGACATCTCCTTGTCAAAGTGTGAGACTATGGGTTTGACCTTTCAAGGTCACTCAAGGTCAAAGGTCATGATGCCATTTTGGAACCTACATGTGGCTCCAAAAGGGCAGCCGTGGCTCAGGAGGGAGAGAGGGTTGTCCAATAATCAAAGGGTTGGTGGTTCGAATCCCACTCTGTCCTCGTCATGTGCTGTTGTAAGACACTTCACCCTCCTCACCTCCACTGCCACTCACACTAGTGTATGGATGTGTACGAAGGTTCAGTGGTGGTCATTGGGGGCCATAGGCGCAAAATGGCAGCAATGCTTCGGTCAGTCTGCTCCAGGACAGCTGTGACTACAGATGTAGTTGAACACCACCATAGTGAGAATATAAGCATGAATGAATAATGGACCCATTGTGTGCTTTGAGTATGCATTCATAGAAAAGCGTGATCTAATCCATTATTATTGCATGCAGTTTCCCATCTGTCAACAATAGTAACTGAGTACTTATCGCCACTGTTTTTGGAGTTCCAGCCATTTAAAATCATGTGACATTGATTTTGACCATTTAGGGTCACTCAAGGTCCAAGGCCATGGTGCCATTTTGAAGCCCATGTCAGGTTTCCAATCTGTCAATAATAGTAACTAAGGCTCTATCTCCACTTGTTTTTATGTTATAGTCCATTTCATTTTTTTAGGTATTGACCCAGTGACCCTTGACCTCTTAGGTCAACAATAGGTCAAAATCTATACACACAAGTTGCAAAATTGAAACCAGCATTCTGGTGCTCATTGGACATCTGTAAGATCAATAGTTACATCCAAAATTTTATTTTGACCTTTGACCTAGAGTCTTCAACTTTGTCCTTCAAGGTTCTGATGTCAATACACATAAAAAGTGAGAGCTAAAAGAAGCTATATGCTAAACTGAATACACAGGAATGAAAATGATTTGCCCCATTTCTGATCATTGTGAAAACACATTTTTGGTTACTTTGACTTCCAGTCACTAAAATTTAATGGGATTTATTCTGAATCAAATTTTAAGAAATTGTAGTTTTGTGTAAAGTTGCTGACAGACAAACAAACACACAAACGGAAAAACAAAAGAAAGAACAATACCCCTTTCGGGGCTGGGGTAATTAAGCAAAAAAAAAAAAAAAAAAAAAAAATTAAATCTGCTAATGGAAGAAGTGGAAATTATCTAGGTACATTTTCTGGATATAAGATTTTCCAGCTCTATTGTTTATAACTGGTTCTCAACCCTGGTCCTGAAGTACCCCTATCCTGCATGTTTTAGGCCCTGTCCACACAATGACGAATTTGCGTGAATTTGACTCACTTTCTTAACGTATTGGCCTTTCATCAAAATGGGGACGGCAAATATGGTACCCCAATACGATAGTTTTTGAATACGGGTCCCAGAGTGGGTAAATCTGAAGATGGTCGGCAATACGTCTCCGTCTGGACGATTCGGCGGGTAATACGTGGGCGTTCACACCCACGTCACAACCACATGACCGGAATAGCAGCCTCGTGCCCGTAGCATTCATTCATCATAAAACCGTAACAATGGCGAACAACAGAGTAGCAGTGCTGAATGCATTGCTAAATGTTATACATATAATGTTACACATTCCAACCAATTCAATCTCAAATGGACTTGATCAGTAAAATACTGTCATAATAACATAAATAATAATATAATAATTTAGCAAAACATTTGAATAACCTGAACAAATAATAACAACCTGAAATATCTTTAAGAGAAGTCAGTGCAATTTTAATAAGATTCTGCCAGTTGTTAAATGTTTTATGTATTTGTAGATCCACTGTGATCTGTAAGTTATAACATACATGTGTAAATGATGAACTGATGCAGAATACTGTTAATGTTACACATTTTTTTCCAGTTTATTAATGTTATTCACCTTGTTTGAAAGGATCGCTTGTAGATGTCAACATTTTCATATTGTAATTTTTATTTTTTCGTTCTAAAACATAGAGGAAAATTGGGATTTTACATTATTTCTATATTATTTTGTTATTATTTCACTGGTGCAGTTCACTTCAGATTAAATTTGTCTTATTGTAGACCCTAAACTAAAATGAGTTTGCCAACCTTGCCTTATCTGTTGAGCAGATACGAGAGAACACAGGCTCAGAGTAGATCCAGAAGTCTTGTCCTCTTAGACCACCTAAAACAGGGGTATTAAAATTTGGTCCTCGAGGCCCAGCATCCTGCATGTTCTAGATGTTTCCCTCTTCCATCACACCTGGAAGCCATTACATCATTATCAGACTTCTGCAGAGCTGGATGATGAGCTGATCATTATTTGAAACAGGTGATGGAAGAGGGAAATATCTAAAACAGGCAGGATACCGGCCCTCCAGGACTGGATTTGAATACCCCTGAGCTACTATATGCTTAAAGATAAACAAGGCCCAGTGATGGTGGGGGAAACTTATTTTAATTTACAGGCCAACTGCAAAATAGTGATAAAATAAGTAAATTCAGTATGATTCAAAAAAAAAATGATGATATGCTAAGAGTTTAACACAAATATACCAGCTAAAGGTGAAATAATGGCTTAGTTACATCATACATTTTCAATTATTAGACTAATAGGCAACTATTTTAATAATAATCTATTTTGAAAGAATAAAAGTGAAAATGTTCTTATTTCAGGGTCTTTAATATGATTATGTTCTGGTTTATTTCCAGTTCTCTTCTAAAGTAAACTGAATATATTGGCATATTTGGCTAAATGAGACATTTTGAATACACCATCTTGGGCTTTGGAAAATTTTGAATAGCAGTTTTTTTTTTTTTTTAATTTAACCCCCCCCCCTTTAAATCTGTCTTGTCCAGTATCCTAACAGCAGAATGATATTCTGGCTGCCCTTTGGTGCTGAGCAAGTTTGTTTTTCCAAGGGAAACTTCTAAATGTATATGACGCTCCCCTCGAAATTCTACTGTCTTTGTTACGAGTTTTATTGAACCACATTTCAATGCCGGAACTGACATGAGGACAAGGAAGAAGAAGGAGCTGAAAACCCTCACAAGAAAATATCAACATTACAAACTATAACAACCACAGTACCAACAACAATGCCAAGTACAACCAGAATGAAAACTGACCAAACTGGTCAAATAGAAGGAAAAACTTCAAAACCCAGTGGGAAAGGAGAAACCTTGAGGAGAACCACAGTGAAGGAGAGATCCACTCCCATGGACGGACAGACTATAGATGAACGTCCATATCCGGGTGTCGGGTGGGGAAAAAGGTCCGGGGACGTATATCAGGACAGGATACCCCTGACCCACTGCAGATCCTGTTGTCTATGGTTCCTTAAGTGGCCAGTACTGCAAAAAGATGCCACTCCCTCCTCTGGGGGGGAGTGGCATAGATAAGTAATAAGTAATATACCACTAATAGTCTTAAATGTAAGTAAGAGGATTTTAAATCTAATTCTAAACTCGATTGGAAGCCAGTGAAGGGCTCGGAGCACAGGGGTGATGTGTTCTCTTCTATTTGATCCTGTTAATAGTCTTGCTGCTGCATTCTGAACCAATTGGAAGCTTTTTAGAGTATTTTTAGGACATGCTGTGAGCAAGGAGTTACAATAATCTAATCTAGATGTAACAAATGCATGAATTAGTATTATCATCATGTCACATTATCATTGGATTCTAGTTGCTATAACACCTACTGTGCTAATCTGCTAGTTCTCAGCCAGATCTTCTAATAACACTATTAAGGTAACAGAAGATGTGCAGGACATATTATACATACATGTAGTTTTAGAAGAGATACTGAACAATTAAAAACCAGTAAATTTGCTTATTTTTCAATAATGCCATATATGAGATCTCAGACCGATACAATAAGTAAAACCTGATGATCTAAAAATCTGTTTTCCTTTGAGCATATGGGATACTGTTTATTTTGTTGAAGCATTTTAATGTTACGCAGTTGCTGAACTTTCTGTCTGTACTTAAGGTTGTATCCTGTCTGGTGTGCGTGATGCCAAAAATCATGTTGATGTCACAGACCTTGATGATTGACATGGTTAGTGTCACTTGTGTGGTTATTATTCCATGCAGGGGTTGAGTTCTGGTCTTTGTAGACATGTCAGGCATTTCACAAGACTGCAGTACTGTAGGTTCTATTTCCAGCAGAACCGCCACAGGCAATTTGGATCTACTGCTGGCCAAGTGGTGCGTCTAGTGTGGGCGCACATGGAACGCCTAAGTAGGTAACTCTGTCAGGCTTCCCTGTAGTCTCAGTGGCCACTGAAGGCTGGCACACAGTGCCCTCTTCACCACAAACACTGCCACAGGTAATGTTTTCCTGAAGTCATGCCAGGGTTTTAAGAATTTCCATGCATTGAGGTAAAAGACCCAGGCCTACCTCCTGAAATACAAGTAGTCTTTTCAGCCAACCCCAGCTCTAATGTAGTCCGCCTTTACAGACAGCATGCAGACTAAAGCTCTCCTGTGTTGGAACCAAAGAGGTGAGAGGATTAGGGCTTGCCACAACATTTAGAGACACTGAACCTTGTTTAATTCAATCAAGTATGCTAAAAAGCAGGCACACACGACTGTGACCTAAACCTCCTGTTTCTGACCCTGCAAAGTGTGATTATGTTATGTGTGTGGACGCACGAGTGTGTCTCTGCTAGGTGAGAGATTTCTGGCACTTTTCCACACCCTTCTGCCAGGGGAGAGGACAGACTGATTTGAGGCAAATTTCATCATGTTTTCCTCTGACAAATTTGACAAATTCACAGGAAAGTCCCATCATTTGCAATCAACATGCACCACTGATGAGATTAAAGGTGAGACACTGGTCCTTTCAGACACATAGTTACTCAATGACCGAATGTTGAATAACACATACATGAGTAATTTAGTCTAAGAAGAACATGTACTAGTGTTAAAAATACTACATTAACGTTGAGAAAATTGTGTTACGAGATATTTCTTACTCATCATTCTTTAAGCATCATTTCTTCCATTTCATGTGGGCCAAAAGCCAGACCTCAGCCAGACACCCATGCACTCAGTGCCTCTGGAGACAGGTTCTGTGATTTGACAGGGTCTGGGCCTCAATCTGGTCAGGCCAGAGAGGAGCGAGCCGTAGAGGAATGACATGTGATAAATAGGTCTTATCTGGAGGTTGTGGCGTTGGGAAGCTGACTCTGTTTCCCTCCGATTACATTAGCAGGCAGGAAAATGGGACGCAGGGGGAATGGCTGGAATTCCGTTGAACGAGGGGTAGACGCTCATTTTCACTTGTTTGCTGACTGATAAAGAGGAGGCATAAAGGAGGCGTGCTGGATGCAGTCTGGGTACATATGAGGTCTGGCTGCTATTTGTCATGTCTGTGGTGCTATTAAAGAAATGATAACGCAAAAGATAGAGCGCACTGCAGAGATGGAAAGTTAAATAAAATCAATTCCACTCTATTGTTTTTGAGAGTACACAGACCATTACCAAGTGAATGCAGGTGCTGTATCTGCTGACCTTAACCCCTAGAATAACAAAATGGTAGGGCCAATATCCTGATGACCACATTGGTTCATAATGGGAGATTCATTACTACACATGCATCACATGTAAAGTACCCACTTGACGCAATTGTTTCCCACAGACCTTTGCAACAATGCATGGCGTAGTTTTTAACAAGGGTCTAAAGGTCATGCACCAGCACAATATCACTGTCTGAGTCATACAGAAAGTAATCTGCTGCAATTATAAGCATTGAGATCTGTTATGGTGTTTGCTACAATAATGTAAACCAGTGATAACATTACAGTAGCCTATATATTTTGATCATAGTTGTTTTAAAAATGTTCAGGTTGCTTTTTTAGGTTTTGTTTTTTGCATGTTTTTATTCATGCATTTTTTTCATATTAGATATTGCATAGCTCAATAAGGAAGTTACATAATGAGTTATGAAGAGAAAACAAACAATTCTGGTGAAAATACCACTGGATATCACTGTCAAACTATATAAAGAACAGAAGGTGTTCAGATGAACTACTTCATCCTTCATCTGCATTCAACATAGTGGAAGATTTTTGTTCTGTAAATTAGCTATTTTGTTGTCATCTTACTATCTTTTATTTATTTTTTTTAAAGAAAGCACCATTTGCTGATTGTTTAAGGATTTCGGAAAGACAAAAAAGAACAGAATACAGAAAGATACTGGGAGAAAGGGAGCTAAAAGGAAGAGAGAGTAACTGTGATAAGACGTAGGTAGCGGCCTAGACAAACATGGCGTGGCCTTTCCTTACTGACATCCTGAAGAGGAAGCGGCAGTTCTCTGGGCCCCTCTGCTCCAATCCCTCAGAGACAAGTTCGTCCAACAGGTCATCGTAGTGAGCCAGAATCAACGCTTATAACACTTTCCCTTCCGCTTTTTCTTCTCTAAGTGACTCTCTCTCTCTCTCTCTCTCTCTCTCTCTCTCTCTCTCTCTCTCTCTCATATGTATTTTTCTCCTGAATGATCTTGGGTCAACATGTATATGCAGTGTCCATCTCTGTGTGTGCAGCTTGTTTACTTTCTTGCTTTAAAATTTTCACTCCTACCATAGTCTCTCCTTTCCATGATCCCCATCAACATCCCTGCATTCCTTTCCTTTCCACTCTCAACATCACTTATTTTCCACACCTGCTTGTCATGGTTCTGAATGTAAATCATATACCAAATAACAGCAGATATCAACCAGACATTCAGGAGAGCAGGCAGAGGGAAAATCCTACTCCCAGCTCCATAAATCACTATTCAGACAATCAAGCTAATTGCTGGTCAAATGGCTCCTAACGAAGATCTAATTGAATAAGGTGGCTGGTGCATTTAACCAGCACAGTAAGTTGAACTCTGGAAAGGATATATTGGAGTGTGTGTGTTTAAGTGAGGCAGGCCTGCTGGCACCAGAGACACAGTGGTAAACGGCTCAGTTTAGCATTACAGTGGTGGCTCCCCACGGGCCTGTCCTGTGCTGTAGCAGCAACCTGAGGAATTGCAGGCACTCGGAGAAAGAGCTGGAAAATAAAGAGTGAGACCAGAAGAGAACCAGGTTGTGCCAGTAAAATATGTACACCGCAAACACCCCAAAGTAGACGATTTACACACAAACTTGTAAGTATATTTTTGCTACAAACACAAGTGTGCCTGTGCAGTTCATGTTGACAATGTGTGATGTTTATGGATTTTTTTTTTTCATTATTTCATATTTCTTTTTTTTTTCTTTTGTTTCATATAAAACAAGCCGCTTCCAAATACTGAGCGTGTTTTGAAGAAAGCGTCATAGTCAAAAACACATCTAAAAACAATAAGCCTGCTGCTTTTTTTTTTTTTTTTTTTCGCTGTGTTAGGTAGATATTATACTGCTCGGTGTTGTTATTCTCTATATCTGCCCTCTGCATGCCTGTTCAGCACAGCAGGGGTCCCCCGGGACAACAAACTCACACTGGTGGGTATACAGCAATCCCACAATCCCCTCTTCCTCCCTTTCCCTGTCGCCCTCTCCCACTCTGTCTGTCTCCTCCTGTCCCACATGTCCCTGCCTATGTGCCCCGCCAGTCTCCCTTAGGACCTGGCTGCTGATAAGACCAGGGGCCCCACAGTGCCCATTGGCTGGTGCCAGCACTTCCCTCTCATACAAAGTCACTCGTGTTGCGTCCCAGATGGGATCCATGATCAAAAACAGCAGCCGTGCTTAAAAAAAAAAAGTATAACTATGAGACAATAAGGCTCCAGTTTAACCCACCTGCATGTGTAGCACTAATATAAATGATCTTTTCTTTTTTTTTCTTTTTTTGCTCTAGATTTCTAATGAAGAAATGCAACCCCTTGAAGTGGACTTCGACTTGTTCCAGTGGAGTAAAACTTCACACCAACACCTACACAAGAAGGCACACACGCTCCTGCTGATACATGTTTACATACAACCCTTCACTCAGTCCCTCACTCAATCACTCAATAATTCACCCAAGTGCTCACCTATTAAGAGTGTGTATGTGTCTGGCATGGCTGAGTATAGTCCCTGTTACTATTTGTCTGGACACATATAACAAGGCTCATCAATCTTCTTCAGGGACTGTTCGGAGTTTGGATTAAAAACACCTGGTCCTCTGCAGGCTGACTCATGAGGTGGAAACTCACTCCTACCCTGTCAGAACAGTGAAGAGTGGTCAGTCTAACATAACCTCAGACAGATAGAGATGGTAGGCAGGGTATGGACCCAAACTGGAGCTACAGTGCTCTGGGAGCTGTCTGAAACTTAATCTGCCCTTGCGGAGTACAACTGGAAAGAAAAAGCAGGAAAGCGAGGGAGACAACCTTGTAAATGAACCTCTTCATTGAAAGCAGGACATTTAAACCTATGATTAATCTGTTGGAAAAGACAGAAGGAAGCTATAATAGTGCACCTGCGGGGGGGAAAAAAAAAAAAAAAAAAAGAAGGTCCTATTGGCGATAAGGTTATGCATCAGTGAAAAGCTAAGGATAGAAGATTCAATACCCCCAAAAAAGGGGGGGAAATCTTTCCAGTGAAAAAAAAATAAATTAGATTCCTTGTGGTTTTTGTGCCATCCTGAGTTGTTTTTGGCTCTCACAAGGATTAAGTCAACTTTCAAAACAAGAAAGGTGAGATTTCAGGTTTAGAATGTTCCCATGTTAGAAGGTTGGAGCAATATAGGACATAAGTAAGTAAGAAAGTAAATTCTATTTATAGAGCATTTTTCACAGACAGAGGCCAGAAAGTGCTTTACAGGACAAAATACAATTAAAATACAATACAATAAATATATTAAATGCAATCAGTTGTCATATGTCTTGATTTGTTGCATACAAAACTAATGTGGTGAATATAAGAGGAGAAAAACAATAGTAATAACACCATTTTACAGGTAAATGACAGTTGGTATTACGGAATAAAAAACATTAAGAGCAATCGCATTACCTTTACAAAAACATGTAATAAATAATGACCATAAAACACAATAACAGAAGAGAATAACAGTAAAAACAATGTGATGAAAGTATAGTAAGGTAAGACACAATGAATACAGGAAAGTCGAAGTATATGATTTTAAGGTGGTCCCTGCTCCGACCAATTATAAAGACATGATGTGTTTATGTGTGCGTGCGTGCGTGCGTGCGTGCGTGCGTGCGTGCGTGCGTGTGTGTGCCTGAGAGAGGTGCTTTGACCCCGGTCAAGTCACTTGACTTCTCGCCACCTCTGCCTACCCCAGCTGTATCAACACATCCCCACTCTACCCGGGCCGGCGGTGAGTGGGCCGGCATTGTGTCAGAAGCCTGGCTTCAGCCCATCACACTGACTGGGTGTTTGTGTGTGTTTGGGTGGAGGGGACAGCGAGTGGTGGAAAGAGACCTGCACCCTTCACCACAGCTCCACTCTGAGGAATTCAGATTATTCCTCTCTACCTCATGTTCTCCCCCTGGCAACCATGCCCTGAGTAAACAAACATCTGGGGTCAGGGGCAAAGCAATCTGTACCACTGGGTAGCCCTTAATGGATTTCTATATTTGCTGACAGGTGGTCTGATGTTGCTGCAAAATCAAAATTGAATCAATAAATAGTTGTTTGTTTGTTTGTTTGTTTGTTTGTTTGTTTGCTTGCTTGCTTGCTTGCTTGCTTGCTTGTTTTTATGTTTGTCTTATTATGTGAATGCTGCTGCTGTTACAAAACAATTTCCCATTTGTGGGATCAATAAAGTACTTCTATTCTAATCTATCGTACTCAATTCTATTCTATACTTCCAGATGCTAACTTTTTTCTTCTGTCTGTCTGTCTGTCTGTCTGTCTGTCTGTCTGTCTTTGTGCAACATAACTCAAAAATTATGGACAGATTTTGCTGAAATTTTCAGGGAATGTTGAGGATGGTCAAAGGAACAAATGATTAGATTTTGGTGA
>JAPTYR010000010.1:20995196-21011347 GCA_029814505.1 Siphamia roseigaster
GAAGCCACAGCAGGACACAGCATGCAGACAAATATCCTTCTACACAATCCTTTTACAAACTATGGAGAAAATGAAATAGTCAGACTTTTAATTGCTTATCAAATATTGCATACTTGCCATTGGATGACAAATGACTATTTAGAGTTGAAAGCACTGGTGGGTCCTTGAGTGCTTGGGCGTGCGGTTCTGTACAGTCTGTCTTCTGACAGCTGGCAGAGGAAAAAATTAACCTGGCAGAAACATGCACTCCACAAAAAAAGCAGTCAATAACAGGAACTCAATCAAACTGCCCTGGTTTCCGGTAAGCTATGCACTCTGGACTGCCTGGTCTGACAGGCTGGCTCACTGAAACACTGGCTGGCTGCAGGTCGGCCCCCACCGCAGCACGGAGAAACTCTCAGTTGGCTCTGTTGGAGCACACTCATTTGTACCTCGTCTGACTGAGGTTTCATCTTTTATTCAGCTGGGTAAAAAAAATTTGCCCAACACTGCAGTGATTTGCCAAAGTAAGTACTGAGCCACAGCCTCAAGTCAGGTTAACGTGACCTAACATTTTGAGTTATCCCATGCTTGCTTTTCAGGTAATAAAATTATTAAAAATAGAGTTGTACCCTATATGTAAAAAAGAAAAAGAAAAAAAAAAGAGCTAGGTAGGAAACCATGACTTTATAGTAATATGACAGTTGTCAAAATAGTATAATAAAGTATAATTTATTATATACAGTATATTCTACCTAAAATATATATTGGCAGAATTAGACATTTTTAACAGTGTCCATTGGAGTGACGGGGTGTGAAGGGTTTGTTGTACTTTAAAACCAATAAAGTGTGTAGTTCAGTTACATTCATACTTTATAATAAATAGTTTTGAAATGGTTTAATGTTAAGGTAAGGTAAGGGATTTCTGCACAAAATACCTGTGGGTTTGGTTGGGCGTAAAAAAAAAAAAAAAAAAAAAAAAAAAGAATTCTAAATAACTGTTAAATCTTTCAACATTTTGCATCTCAATGACATTTAAACTTTTCTCAAAAACAAAAATGAGAAAAACAATAGAATGGACATTCCTGCATGAATGCATTTGTCACTGTAAAACAGGAGCATAAGGATATAATTTGCAGATGGTCCTGTTACCAAGCTTTTTCAGTTGCGAGCCTGTTTTTTTGTTTGTTTGATTTTAGTTTTTTTTTTTTTTAAAGTCAACCACAGTTTTGGATTGATAGGTCTAGTGAGGATAAAAACAACTGAGTCCAGACTTAATCATGTGCTATAACGACCAACAAAACAAAACTACAACAAAACAAAATCAGATAATATCGGATAGATTTAAGTTGTTACTCCAGCATCAACAAATTTCTGTTTCTGAACATGGTACAAAGAAGAAGAAGAAGAAGAAGAAGACAGTATTTCGATGGATCGTAGTACACTATAGGTCAGAGAAGTGATTGACATGACTGCAGCAGCACACGTGGCACCTAATGTCACAGCCAGTGAACCTCCAGAGCGACAAGCAGCGTTGGCAGCGTTGGCTTTCCACGCTTGGATTCCACAGCACCTGTCATCACCTCTACTTTGTTTAGTCTAAGTGTCACTGTCTATCAGCTCACTGTAACACATAAATATTCATCTTTCTCCCCTAAGACAAGGGAGGGGTACTGAAAAAACATAATCCAGATAAGGTGCTTTCCTTTAAAAGTGCTGTGTATTAACAAGTAAATCCAACGTAAATACAACATTTCATTCACTGAATTCTTTGTATTCATTATCATTACCTGCCAAAATTAGACTGAGTGGTACAGGTGTCATAAGCAGTCTTACCTATTTCCCCATCTACCAGTACAAGTAAATCACTATTGAACAGTGGTGTACTCCATTTTTTTTCAGTCAGCATTGGGTATACACACTTTTAAATCTGCCTGATGTGTATGAAGGACCAACCCTGCCATATTGAGAAAAATATATACACAAATATATACGAAAATATCAAAACAGCTTGAAAAATGTAGTTATTTACTGAATTACTTTCTCTTTATTTATGTTTTTGTTCTTTTCATTTTTATCCCTGCATTTATTTTTGTTTTGTTTCCTATTCATATGTCTTTTACCTCTTTTCTTGCTTATTTTTATATTTTATTTTTATCTGAGATCTTAATAATCTTATAATAGTCAGAAAATACAACCGATTGATTTTGGGGGTAAAATAAACAGAGCAGTCTTATATGTCAACGTTTCTAAAATAGTGTTTTTCTTGACTACTTTAAAAAAGCCAAACATTGAGGGTATACTCACTTTTCTAGGTATCACTACATTACTTTTATTAAATACAAGTTAAATACAAGTTAATCAAAGTTGTAGTGTTGTGCTTTCTGGTAAACAGTTCAGATTCACACCTGTTCTGCTTCAGCTGTGAGATGGCATCACTTCATCAGACATGTATGTATGTATGTATGTTCAGCTGGCAAATAAATGTCAGCCTTTTTTTAGTTTGTTTTCTTTGTTGTTTTGTTTTGTTTGTCCTGCATATTTAACCCATAACGACTCAATGTGACTTTTGTATAAGTTCCCAAATGATTTATTTTCTCCGTTTAACCTGTCTTAAGTGATTTATCACCATTTATAATATTTTAGTTGGAACTTTGCATTTCTTTCTGGTGAAAATCATTGATTTTTCTATATACTGTTGACTGATCATATAAATGTTCATTAAAAATTAAGAGTAAACTCAAATGACATATCAAAACAGAAAAAAGAAAAAAAAACCTGAAGAGAAAAGGACATGTTCAGTAAAACTATCATTAGCAGAATATAAACCAAGTCTCTCTATGGGTTTTCATGGCTTTTACTGGTGAATCGATGTTGTAGAAAGTGACAGTGTTTCTACAGTATGTTCTTACCAGAGCCTTTAAATGTTCAAATGAGTCATATCCGGTGACCATGAAAGACAACAAACTGTATTTTACACCAATTATTTACATGGACTGATAGGATTAGTGGATGACATATTTAAATCATTTTATGCTTTTGGTCAATGGTGGATGTTTGGGTCTTTTTTGGGTTCATATATTAACTGTGAAGTGCTTTTTTTTTTTTTTTTTACCATTTTTTTTTTTTGGAAAAAAAAAGGGGGGGGGAGAACATGATTTTCAGAGAAGTTCATTTCTTGTGATTAGAATTCAGGTAGCTCAACTGCCTGGGGGAATGTGGTTTGGACTTCAGCTCACCAGTGACCCATCTGGGCCTCACATGCCCATTTGATCAAGCTCCCAAAGCTTATTAACACCCACTTATGAGATGTCATGTAGGCGCCACCCTCTGGCCAAAGACCTGATTTACACTCAGCAGTAACCACATATCACTAAATATTTTCAGTCTCCTTTTAAGGTTTTCTCAATGAAAGGTACTGAATCCATGATTTGAGGTTGAGTATAAGTGGATGCAGCTTCGGCAGCTGTCCCACAACATCACCTCTGACACACACACATACTCTGAGACCACCATCCTCAGACTCTACATTTTGTTTCTCACACTCTTTCTTGCCCTGCCATGTTTAGAGCCACGGTTCCGTACTAATTGAATAAGCAGCGACCCTGTGGACCGCCTCTCTGAGGGATTAGGATATGATCTCAAAAGAGCACTCCTCTGAGGGCAAACACAGCCAATTTAGAGCCATTTCATGCTCTATGCTGCAGCACACAAGAGGCCACACACACACACATGAGCGAGAAAAGTAATTCATGGTCTCTCAAATCAAGTATGCTTTAAATTCTGGTCTTTCTCTCAAGGAATGCAATTGTTTTTCTTTTTGTTTTTTGTTTTTTTTGTCTAATTTGGCTTTCATAATGCAACAGAGATCATGAGAAAATCCTCTGCAACTCATTACATACAGATACATATGATGATCAAAATGTTTAATATTTGTTTAGAAGAAAAACTGAGCAATGGGAAGTCTGTACTTACATGTATTTTTAAGTCACCCTGCATTCACCCCTGTAACTCCTTCACCATTCTGGCCATATGCCAGGGCTTTGTTTAATCAAATTAATTGTCCGAAATCCTGTTTTTAATTATGCTTGTTCCCATTACGTTTAATAAAGATGCCTCTATAGACTCTTTCTTATAACTCAAATAAAGGAAAGGATTTAATTTACAGATAAGAATCCCAGGAGACGTTAAGACTGTATTTTATTTTCGAAAATTTCTTGCAGCGTACATGAGCAGCACACATTCCAACATGTAGATCCCAAATAGTTTAGTAAATTAATCATTCAACTTCTCCCTTTTATTTATTATTTATTTATTTATTTTATTTTATTTTATTTTATTTTTTTTATTTTGTTTTGTTTTGTTTTATTTTATCTTATTTTATTTTATTTTTAGAAATATACACTATTAAAAATTTATTATGTCTTTGTGTAAGCCTTTATCTAAATGGCAGGTACAAGAAAAGATCAACTCTGTGAATCCTCCAATTTTCTAGTCTTTTTACCAGCCTGCTTAAGCGTTTCTCTCCTTTTCCTAAATATTAAATTCATAACCATTCACATCACTTTAAACACCATTTCTGGGGCTCTAGGGTTCAGAGGAAGCAAGTCAAACAGTGTGTGTTTTATTACATGCCTCAGTAATCCAGGAAAGGGGAAGCACATGTCCTGGTGAAATACGATCGAATTCAGATTATCTGTGGATATTTTGCCCCATTTTAACCTCTCACATAAAATGAATCATATAAAAGTCTGCCCTAATTCGTTGTATGTTATTTGTTATGTGGAGAGTCCTCTTCTTCTGAGAGAGGCCAGTGCTGTAGTTTATGTCTGCCTTTCTTTTTCCAGCTGCCTATTAGGATTGTGGCTTCCCCTGTGGCGGTGTATTTCTCCCCCCTGGCAGAAGGAGAAGTATGCCATTAGTTCACCAGACCTGCCATTGCTGTCAAAATATGAGTGGGGAGTAGATCTATTAGATACCTATATTTCCTGGTAGAACACACAGCCATCTCTGCCTTCCCCTTTGGCACATTAAATAGAGAGACAAAACCCAGATGACTGGTTCTGAATCTATCAAAACATGGACTAAGTACACTGCTTTGGATGTGGATTCTAAAAGAAAATAATGAAAAAGCCACTGGTGGAAAAATTGTTCCTCAAAGGACAATTCAATTGAGAATGCACACGTTGCTGTCATGGTTAGTTGTGATGCCAGCTGGAGGGTTAGGATGTTCTATTGTGTTTATTCTTCATTTTTATGTTTGCAAAAAAAAAAAGCTCAACTTTTATCTTTACTCACAAAGTAAATCATTTTACCTGCCACTCGTCTGTGACTGTGCAAATCCTCTGTGAGATTCCATTTCATCTATCTTTATCACGAGAGTCAAAAGCAGTAGGAAGCCATCTATGGTATTTAGTCCTGGGTTTCAATTCCACAATGAAGCGAGTCTGATTCCTTAAGTAGCAGGGGGAATGGTGCAAGAAAGATTTGTAATAAAAGCACGCTCAGGTAAATCACTTTTCAACCTGTCATCACCCGCAAGGGTAATATTATTGGAAACAGGCGGTGTGTATAACATGTGGATATTGGCTACTCATTTCACGGTCCCTTCAGACTTGGGCACTTGTGGATTCTACAGTTCTTTAAACCTCATTTTGGCAGTTATATTGATTTTTTTTTTTCCTTTGGCGATTACTAGATGTGTCACCTGTTTGTGTGTAAAAAATAAAATTATTTATTTGATTTGAACATTAAGTGAAAGTCGCTGTTCACTGAAATATTGAAATATTAAGCAAAAAAAGTTAAATAAGTGCAATTAATTGACTCCTGCTGAAAAAGTCAAGTTTGTTCCATGAGGAAAATTAATTCAGCAGTTATTTGATGACCCCCTCTGTCTGGCCAAAGCCTTATCCGCTTAGCTGAGTCTCAGGGCGGTCCAGTGTTTGTGTGAGCTCTGAATCTGCAGGCTTTACAGGCTTTCCTCTACCCCAGGCAGGGCGGAGAGGCTGCTGACTTCACATTCTCATCCCTCTATCCCTTCCTCCATCCCTCCATCCCCCAGTGTCCTGTTTACTCTCTGCAGGCCTGTGGCTGTGCCACCTCGGAGACACTCCAGACCACCAAGGCCCTGGCGGCCGCCTTGGATTGGCCAGTGACGGCCCTCGCCATGGGAACAACGCAGAGAGGTGCTGGAGTGGGTGGGGGAGTGGCGCTGACAGTGGCTTGGTGGTGGGGATTTTTTTATGCTGTGTGGACAAGGAACGAGAGTTAAGGTATGATTAAATGTGGCCGGTCCTTGACATTTAGAATATATAGAGATGCTGTTGCATTGTGTGGCCAGGTGACCTTTCTATAGGGTTCCTCAATAGAACAGGTTTTTGTGCTTTTAAGCTTTTTGGTATTCTATGTCCGTACAAAACCATAATACCATTAGGCTAAAGAAATTGTATTTTGCTGCGATTATAGAGAAAACAGGCCTTCTTGTGGCGATATTGCATTTGTCATTTACACAGCTTTTAAATCTGGACAATTTCTTCTTGCAGATTCTATAGTTACATTTTCTCTCTGCTCTGGTTGGCAGGAGGTTTTCATACCATCTTACTTAAATTTCCTCTATAGCCATGAATGTAATAGGAGATGTTATTTTTGACACTCTGAGAAACAGGAGGGGAGGTCATGTTGGCCTAATAATGTTCTGGGATTCTTTCCAGTGCTTTGACCGCCCTCTGCTGGCTGAAGTGTGCACTGTGTCCTTTTTCCTCATCAGTAGTGTGTTGGGTTTGAACACAAATACACACAACCACAAATTCAACCACAGAGGGCTTCGTCGTGACATCTATTTTTACTTGGGTGGTCCGAGTTTACATTGTTGAACTCAGTGACAGTGAGACCATTTAAATGTAAAAATGAAATTGCTGGTTCAATTTTGAGCAACAAAAAAAAAAAAAAAATTCTGCTTATGTCAGTCTGTCAACGACCCGTCAAAGCAAATGGTGTTTGCCAAGTAATGCAGCTATTGAATTTTTTTTCTTGAAATGTTTGCTGGCAGGGTATTGTAGTCTGCACAAGAAGGTTACCATAGCGGAATGATGGAGTAAAAGAGATATGGGTTTCTATTTTGAAAGCATCGTATATGAGGTGTTCAAGGGCTACTTTTAGGAGCAGACATCCAGACTGCTGCATGGAGAACCAAAAGAAGAAGAAGGGGGGGTGTACAGGTGTGTGTGCATTAGCTTCAACATTAAGCCACTCGGCACTAATTTTCTGCTGAGTTTCTGGAAAGTGGGTTCCTGCTCTGAAGTAATCAGCAGAGTGTTTTCCCCATGCTGATGTGTGCTAATGTGAGCTCTGTGGGCCTGCAGGTTCTGATGGTCTATCCCTCTCAGACTAAAGGGAGGGGGTCTGCTGAGACAGCACATATAGAGAATGGCCCATGGAGTGAAAGGCCTGTGACTGAGTAAATTACAAAGAATTTTATTTCAGTGCAAGCAAGACTCCTACTGAGATCGGTGCTTTGAAAATTAACTCCTAAATATTCTCATCCCAACTGTGGGTTCACTAGCTCAGATTTGACATCTCCATCAAGATAAGAAATCAAGAGGAAAACCAAAAGCATGTTTCTAAAAATGATACATACACTTTTGTGCAGAACAAAGAGCAAGACTGCTTTCAAGATTCTACAAAAGCAAACTTAAACTGAAACAAAACCTGGAAAGCTGATTAAAATAAAGAGAAGGTATTGTGGGGCCTGACTCCAGAGTGTTTGTGTAAGCTCTTTAAGATTCTGACAGCTACAGGATATGTGTGGGCCATTGTTAGTTACTCCAAGTGGTACCTCAGTGTTACAACTTCCTTCTCTCCCACCAACCTTCATGCCCACACACATGCAAACACAGACAAATAAATGCACATATTAGTCACAGTGTTAACCACAACCCTGCATCATATGAATAATTGTATTTAAAAGAATTATCACATTTATTTTGTTTGTTCATGAATTCACGATGTGTCCATGAATGTCCCATGAATTCGTCTTTTATTTTGTGATAAATACATTAGATAAATTACATTAAGTAAATAGAAATTATTAAATAAAAAAAAAACATTTCAACTGAATATCCAATATAGTGGAACATTTAACTTTCTACATTTACTATTTATTAAATGTAAAAATATTTGCACTTTTCTGACTCCATTTTTTAAAAGAATATGGTGGGCCAGAATCTGATATAATATGTGTTTAGATTTTTTATTTGACACTTCAACAAAACTACCAATAAAAGAAGAGAAATGTAATGGATGTGAATTACTTGGATAGAAGAGCAGAAACAAGTTTTCCTTTTCCCCTATAAAATAAAAAAAAAAAAACTCTTGGGTTTGAAACTCTTTTTCAGTTCAACCCCATTTATTAAGAAAAATCTTCTTTACCATAATAAGGTGTTTGGTAATGACCCCATCACTAATATCTATTTTTGTCATCTATCGTGTGATTAATAGCTTTGTAGAATTAAAGATAATTACATATATTACAGTCATTTATTCTGATTTAGAACTTATTAATAGCATTTAATGTTGTTTAAATGCCCGTTTAAAAATTACAGTCATTGTCATCAACAATTTACCTGACTTCCCAACAGCAATAAATCCTCAACCTTTACCAGTAAGAACATGAACATCATCCAAAATGCCTGTGAATAGACACAGACACAGTAAATCTTTTTTGCCTGCGCTGCCTGCCACACAACACATAAAATGTCTCCCTCAAAATGGGCTCTTTGTGTGGTCAAGTGAATATGGCCTGAAGAATGAACCGCAGCCCAGTGACTCTTTTCCTGTTTCCCCTGTCTAAAAGCAGACAGGAGTGAAATGAAGGCAGGCTCAAAAAATGCCTAGAACAAACCGGTAATGAATTTAAAGCTTTAATATAGTCAGATATTAGTGATTCTTCAAGCAGACATACATACCACCACCCTGCTGTTCACTGCTTGAATAACCCCTGCTAAATGTTGGTGGACAGTGATAAAAATGATTGGTTGTATCGCCTTCTCCAAGCTCTCCAAGCTCTACCGTCGTGCAAATGCTGTTTAATTTCTACCATATTGCACACTATGCTCTAATAAGATTAAAACAGGCTGAAATTAAATCATTATATTGTCTGCTTCACCTCAGTTTGACCCGCACGTCTCAATTTCGGGTTGTCATCCTTAGAATCTTCTTCTCCGCTGATATTCTTGAGCTCGTGGGAAACATTTCACACCACAATAAGAGGAGCGTTCGGGTTGCCATTTGGGTGCCTTGTGCGGTGTTTTTGTTGGCCATGGGAGCTGTTTTTGGGAGTCAGACAGAGAACAGGCTAAGGGTCTTTTCCCCTCAGTACAGTCCCTGCTGCAGAGAGACCAGCACTCAGCTCATCGATCACTCTGCACCAGGAGGGAGGACAGACACTGTGGGTGGGATGGGAGAACATAAGTAAGAGATGCATAATATGGATATGTATTTCAGTTATATGTCTAAAATGTGCTATTCTGTAACACATGAAAGTTATGCAAGCATGTGTGAACGTGGGAGACTGTGTGTGTGTATATGTGTGTATATGTGTGTGTGTGTGCGCGCAAGTCTGTGGGGAGTAGATAAAGAGGATCCAATAAAACATGACAGGGGTATGTGGTGGGCAGGAGATGTTTGCATGGGTAAAGGTCAAGAAGGAGTTCATTTGTCTGGTTGAAGTGATAAAATATTCGTACAAGCAGCATGTTCGTCCACCCACACTCACACACACACACACACCCATGTGTTAACGCGCTAACCTTAGACGGAGCGAACATGCTCCTTTCGCCTGTTTGAACAAGATGCTTGGCTCCATTTAGTTCCTTCTGCAAAAACTCCTCAGCAAGAGCTAAAGCATAAAAGAGTGAATCACATACACACACAGAGGTCTGATGGATTATGGCACTCTCAGCCGCAGAGGCCTCTCAGCAGGCCTGGCAGACTGAACAGAGACCCCGTGCAGGCCGAGGGGTGAGCCAAAGGGACGAGTAAATACAAAGCTGATGGAAAGGGCCCCAGTGTGGGACCGCCTCACCAGCAGTAGGGCCCAACCTGGACATGATATGGAGCCAAGCAGATGACCCAACAGTGGGGAACCTCCAAGATCATTAAAGGCTTCAACGCAGCCATTTGATCAGTGTTGAAACCACAGACTGAAAACACTGGACACAGCAAGCTGCTGTGTTTCCCCCTCATCTGGAAATCAATCTGTGTGTGGGTGGGAAATGGCTGTTTTCATTTCAAAAGTCTGGTTGTGCTCTTAATGAAAAAAAAAAAAAAATAGCGAAGTGCAGCTCTAATCATACGTTAAATCACGCTTCCAGCTTTGCCTGGGATTTATTCAAACATAAAAGTATAATAAAAGCCCTTAAAGTAAAAAATGTTAAATAATGGTCATGAAAACATCCAAATTAGCTCCATGTTTGTGAAAGATGTCTAACCTCGGGGGACACCATAAAGAGATAATTGTGTTCTTATTGGTGGCAAACCTCAGTAATGTTAAAAACAAATCATTCACCCAGCGTGTTCCCACTGCTGGACGTGACGACACGTGTACTGCTATTAACTCAACATAAACGTGGTCTGTTCCCCCCACCTCACAAATCAGAACCACCTGCCCCTGGGCCCTGAAAACTGGAGGGTCCTCTCTCCGGACCTCCTTGGAGAGGCAGAGCACCTCTTGTTTGGACAAACGTCAGGGCCAGCTCCGGGGTTCTTACATGAAACGAACAGTGGAGCAGAGAATCTTAGCCTTCACATGCCCTGCTACAACCCCAGGCCCCGTCCCCCTCCCATCTAGGCAGGGCCTAATATTTTTTAATTATGCACAGGAAACTAGTGTTACAAAGGACACTTTCTTAGTCGATCTGCAGGGAGGCTGTGAGGAGTTCTGGGGTCTCCCTGCTCTTTCTTCTCTCTCTGTCTTTTCCAGTCACGGTGTGTGGGTGGTAGGTGTATCAGCTAACAAACTCTGGAGCATGCCACCCAGAGATCCAGGTCACCGCTGACAGCCTACCTTCCCAAAGCCAAGATGGCACCGTCTCCCCAGAATGTAACCTTCTTTTCACATACAAACCCAACAGAAAACGTTGCGTTATAACTAGCGTCTCCCCTCTTTGACTATCTCCCTTCCCCAGGCCAAACAAAGCGACCTCAGCAGCAACTTCTCTCTTATTCTTGTTCATACAGTATACATTGTAGTGTAACACTTGTCGACATCAATAATATTTTATATAATAGGACAAAAAAGTAGACATGTCAGTGTTTTGTTTTTTTTTTCCCCAGTTAGCTCCCTTTGCTCTGGTGGTCTCTAACTGACAGGAACTCAGGCACTATTTGTTATCTTTAGGCCCAATAAGTCCATCTGGTTTTGGTTTGGCTTTTCGCGATCGCCCCTGGAGATGTGGGATGGAGGGGACTCAGGGGTGAGGCCGGGTGATGGAGGGGCAGCTCTTGGAGGGTTTTTTTTTTTTTTTTAATTTAATTTCTCACCATTTCAATCTGGGCCTTGAACCAGGGACTAAGCAAGAGCCTGAATTCAGCTTCCAACCCCCAGGCTCACAAAAAAACTATGTAAAAAAAAAATTATATAAAAACCTCTCCTGGATGAAATCAGTATCACCTGTTTTGACAAACAACGTGCATGTTCACAGTAATGGCTATTAACTGACTCAGATTCTCTCTGCCTTTGTTTGTAATAAAGGAATGTCTGAACTCTCTCTGAACTGTTCTTGACATGAAACCTTTTTGCATCTGATGAAATGATGTGTGAAAATAAACAAATAGCAGACTAAACAAAGCTGTCAGTCCTCAATAGAACTGTGGATGGAAAAAGTGGAAAGTTTATAATAGTTAACATATCATTTTTAAATATTTTGGATGTTTTATGTCTATTTTCAATGCAGGCTGGAAAGAGTAATTTGCAAAAGACATGATCTCCAACAAAGGCTAGCATAATATGAATATAGACATTTCTTTGGAAGTTTTTGTGAATTTTAATATTCAGTGTATTGCATGAACGGGGAAAATTTGCATAAATTAACATAAAAAAAACTGGAGGTGATTGCACAGTCTTTCATCCAGCAGCTACATTAATTACGAGACCTGATGTTTAGTGCAACAAAGGCCTTAATAATTGAAAAATCAGGTAAATATGTCATTTTCCTATTTACATTTTCAATTTTGTGTTATTTAAGTTTATTGGTTAAGTTAAACGGACAAATTCAGTTGTATTTGGAACCTTGTCATATACGTCATTATTATATTATCTTATTCACTTGGCTCTGATATATGATATATGGCTTTTTGTAAATATCCCAAAGGCAGTTTTCATTTTTGGCTCTATATCTCTGTTCTTATCCACATGTCAGTGAAGAAATTTCCACAAATGGAGCTTCAGCTTTGTTCATGAAAGCCAGTTTGTCTCCATCATCCATCTCTTGACAATGTCCAGTACATGCAATATAAATCAAAATGAAATAAATATGAAAATAACCCAAAACTGTGAATTATTTCCTCAACCCTTACAATTTTATAGCTATGACAGGCTCAAACTACTAGATGTAAATGTGGTGAAATACTGGGTTTCTGTGTTTTTGGTAAGACGGTTTGCTCTTCTGGTATTTCTGTACAATTAAATACACGTTTCCCATGGTATTCCCCCATAAAGTCTGCACTTATCCCTCACTAACTCTGTGGGTTCAGTAAAATAAGACCTTACTGTCTTCTAAAGGACAGAGCAGGCTGAAAGTGAAGGTATACTTTGTGGAAATGTAGCTTGAAATGGTCACAAACTCACATTTCTGTTTTTGGGCTGATTCTCCTTGATTCCTTTTGTCTCTTGGTCCTTTTTGTGACCTCTGTAGAAATCCTTGATAACCCCTTTTTACTCCATCATATCTGAGTCAACATCATCATCCCACACACAACGTTTATTATCTCAGGTGAACAAACTGTGTTGCTCACACTGGCTCCTTCAGATGCTCTTTATTAGGCTCCTGGAATCAGCTGTACTTTCATCTTGACAAAGACTATGTGTTTGTGTGTTTAGGGTTTAAACTATCACCAAAAATAGTTCTGTACATTTTCAGGGACAGAACTATGACTTAATGATGCCTGTGTCTAAATAAACATAGTGAAGGGTTCATTTATTAAGAGCATAAAAAGTTGAAATGTTTGGAAGGGAAAAATAGGATATTGACTGAAAATGTATCCCTAAGTGTAAATCATCCAAATTTCACTTATATGACAATTAAAAGACAAATTCAATAGGTACAAATGTTTAAGTTTTGCACAACTAATAATAAAAATAATAATAATAATAATTAATGGAAAAATAATCAACTTGTCTCTATCCCGTTCAAACTAACACAATAACTGAAATTTGCCATTTTCATCACTGATTTTTAAATGCAACAATTGTTAAAATGAGCATAAATGACAAGTAAAATTACAAAATCTTTTTAATACACTCCTTTTTATTTATTTGAAAAAAATTTGAAATTGCTGATATAATATGGTACAAATGTTTTGTGTGTGTGTGTTTTTGTATTTTCTATTCTTACTGCCTTTGCCTTTTAATTTGTAAATATTTTTAATGGATAAAATCAGTTTTAGATATGCGTACCTTTTGCATTGGTATACAACATCAAACTGCCTTTTAATCGAAACAGATGAAAGAAATGGAAGGAAGTGTACTTTGATTTAAGACACAAAGTCACTTTATGTACGTGTGCACACTTCAAAATACATGCTGAAATTGCTAACACCTAGTGCATACAACAAGCACTCTGTATTTAACAACAATTCATGTAACATTCACATAAACAAGTGCTAACATATTTTGGGCAACTTAGGCTAAAGTAGGTAGGTAGTGTATTACATTTCGATAGTGATCCTTCACAGAAGGCAAATTCACAATGTGGAAAAAGCATCTAAAGTAAGATAAATATGCAGCTGAAGTAGCACCACAGTGGTAAAGCAGTTCAAGCACATAGTTTAAAAAAAAAAGTTACAAAAAACATATGCTTTGTGTTACATTTAATAAAAACAGATATAGATATGCAACCTCTAGCAGAGTCAAAGCAGTTACTAAATTTAATAAAGAATTTAAATAATATATTATTTCTGATAAGACATGAATTGTGTTGACCTGTTTATTACTATAGTAAAATGTATTTTCACACATGGACAAAGCAGAATTAAACAAAGAGATGAAGACCACACAATCATTTCCAATGAGTCGAGCTTCAGTGGCTTTGTGTTTAACCTAAGTTTAAATAAATAATCGTATAAAGTGCACATGCTATGGCTTATGACACAAATTCCTTTCTGCCAATTCATACAAAAATCAGGTTGTATTTTATGGATACTATCTATATGATGTAGTATTACACATTGTCTGTTTTTTTTACAATACAAAAGAAAAAGGATAATAGAGTGAAATCATGAAGTATTGTTAGGGTCATATAGAATGTATGTCCTTCTTACAATAGCACAGAAAAAGGTTTTATCCATCAGCACAAAAGGAAACAGGAGTATAAAGGGAAAGCACAGTCTTCATCTTTGGTTAGAAATAAATTCCAAGTGAATTTTTCTGAAAGTGTCAGTGTTAAGTAAAATAAGTGTACACAATTAACATTTAAGGCCAAGGTGACACACAAACTCCCATATATAGTGAAACAATGACATTAGAATAGTTACAATAGAGGATGATAGATTACAGATGATATGAATTGAGAAGAGATGAGATACAAGGGAGTGAAAAATAACGGCAACATCTTACAAAGACACTCTATCCAATCATATCACAAAAATGCAATACCTTTACAGATGAGCTTGCATCTTTCTGACAGAGTTGCAATAATTTACCATTGTAAGATTCACAAATTTTGCATTTTTATAGCTGTTGTTTTTGTTATTTTTTTCATTCTTTGCTTCTGTACTGTAGTACTACTACAGTCTCTGAGATCCACATTTGTCAAGAAAAACAAAGTTAAATAAATGAGTGAATGTAATATGATGTATTTTGCCCTATCTAGAATTAAAAGCCTGTTTATTTCCTGCTGATTTTGCCGAAACTAACCTAACACAATGGATCACATCTCAGGAGCAGTGAGGCAGCCACAGTATCAGCCCATGCCAGAGGTACGTAGACCAAAATTCAGGTAATTACATGGACAGGAGGGTTGGTCCAAGTGGCCACAGCTGGAGCCATCACATTATCTTAGCCCTGAAATACAGTAAGATCACATAAATAGTTCATAAACAGAGTATGAGGGCCTCTTGTAACAGACACTAACCTCACAGGTTTTGGTTTTGTTGCTAAATTTGAGCCATGCCTCCCCCTTGTGGATAAATTCAACGCATTATAGGGAATAAAATACAGCAATCATTTTTATTTCCCTGCAAATATCTTAATTTCAACTGGTTGCACAGAATTTTTTTAAAAAAAAAGAGCAAAAATAGTGTTAAATTTTCATAAAACATACAAACCTCAACTATCTGTTGTAGGCACACATGATGATCGCCGTGATCTGCACATAGTTTTCTGTAAAATAAGGAAAAACAAATAAAAACCAAAAACAAAGGCATTTTGTATGACTGAGGACTGAAATTACAAGGATTCAAGTAACATTTGCCAAACATTTTTTAAGGATATAGTAGTATTTAAAAAAAAAATGGTTGAATTGAATTGCTTTCAAAGACTTTTTTCTGGCACTCAGCATACCTTTGTGTAAAGGCGGTGATGGAGGACTGGATCAGATAACCATGGATGTCTTAAAGCTTCAGATGCCGAGATTCTCCAACTATGAAGAAACAAAAGCACTTAGTCAGACTATACAGTAGTGTAAAAAAAAACCCGTAAAATTTTACACAGTTTCCAATATTATAATGAAATATTTGCAAAAAGTAAATAAATACAAATTGTGTTTTAAAAGATGTGGCTGCATCAAACAAACAGATGCAAATGTTTTTTTGTTTGTTTGCTTGTTACCTCTGCCAAGGATGTTATGTTTTTGCCGGAGTTTGTTTGTCTGTCTGTCTGTTTGTGTGTTCGCAAGATAACTCAAAAACTTATGGACAGATTTTGATGAAATTTTCAGGGAAGGTCGGAAATGGGGAGA
>JAPTYR010000010.1:21024266-21034895 GCA_029814505.1 Siphamia roseigaster
GTGTGTGTGTGTGTGTGTGTGTGTGTGTGTGTGTGTGTGTGTGTGTGTGTGTGTGTGTGTGTGTGTGTGTGTGATACAATCTGTTTTGCTATGTTTACCCAAATGACTAAAGCAAAACAACTGTGCCAGTATAGTTTTACATTTACAAAGATATCTAGCTAAATAAAGACTTTCTTACTTACTCACTAAAAGACAAGCAATGCTGGCTTTTATAGTCTAAATCAGTCTTTCATAAACACATTACCAAGCCACAGATTAGCATAATCAGTCTAAAAATAACATTCAGTTTTTGTTTTCTGTACAAGTGGAAGCTCATCTTTGCTTTTGTTTACCCACTGTTGTCCTTAGGGTTGCAGATGTCCAATGTGAGTGGCCACTACTGAAAACCTGTTGTGCCAGTCATTTCATTAAAGCAGTGTGTTGAGAGCTCAGTGTGAGTCAGAAGATAGAACCGAACATCTGCTTTTGGACAGCAGACTCGTGCTATCATGTGCCTCTGGAGATAACTGAACTGCTGCTTACACGGGAACACAAAGGGAGGCTTGTGTCATTTGTGTGCATTATTGTGTCTGCGTGTGTGTGTGTATGTATGTATGTGTGTGTGTGTGTGTGTGTGTGTGTGTGTGTGTGTGTGTGTGTGTGTGTGGCAGATGTGTGATTGAATGCACAAGTTGCGTCTTTGTGTTTTTTCAGCGGTACATGATCATGAGTCTCCTAATGTCATGAGTAATGATGTGATCCATAATTAATGTGAAAATACACAGAAAATAGATGCGGAGGGTGGACTGTGTGTCTGTTGTTGTCTTAGTTTGTGTCTGTGTTTGGTCTGTGACGTGGGCCGGAGCTGCTCAGTGAAGTCGTGTGATATAGAGGAAGTTGGATTGAAATTTGGGTTTTTGGACTGAACATTTATGAAACTTACTTTGGGGTTTGTTTAGCAGATGAGTCCTATGTGCAGGTTGTTTTGCATCCATATCCAAAATCAAATCCTAAATGGTTATAACTGAAGCTCTGTATAAACTAGTGACTGTCTGATATACGTAGATTTTTGGGGGCAGATACTGATTTTTTATTTTTTATTTTTTTTTACATCAGCCTTCGCTGCTAACTGATACAGGCTGCCAATATTTCTAAGCAAATATAGCTAAGCCAATAATTACTTCCGCCAAGGAGGTTATGTTTTTGCCGGCGTTTATCTGCTTGTTTGTTTGTTTGTTTGTTTGTTTGTTTGTTTGTTTGTTTGTTTGTTTGTTTGTTTGTTTGTTTGTTGGTTTGTTTGTGTAAAAAATAACTCAAAAAGTTATGGACGGATTGCGATGAAATTTTCAGGATAGTTTGGGAATGATACAAGGACCAATCAATTAGATTTTGGTGAAGATCCGGAAGAGATCTGGGATTCTGGATCACTTTGAAATTTTCTTTAACATTGCGGTAAATGGGGAATAGCAATGCTTTTCTAGTTTGTTACATATTAAAGGTTAAGATGCAAAACTTAACACTGTCACATTATGTGCTGCATTGCTTAGAGGTAGGGGAGCATTTTAAGGTGATTGAACCCTGCATGGTTTATAAACAGACCCTTGGCCTCAAAGATGTATGACATAAAGTAAATATCAAGTTTGTATCGCTTACACTTTATGGTGAAACTGGGGCCAAAGAAAGTAACAGCATCATGGGCAATGCTTACAATCCTCTCTCACCTTCATTGCCAAGAAGCTGTGTGTGTACACAGAGGCTGAGATATCACTGCCCTTGTCTACTGCTGCATGAGGAAAATGTTGTTTTGTTAATGTGACAGCAAAATTATCTGGATGTTTTAAGGCAAAGTAGTTTATATAATGAGTAACAAACTTCTGTCTGTGTTTGTGTCCTGGTTCCTTTGCAGTTTGAACTCCAACTGACATAAGAACATTAAGAGGGGAAAAAATTTAAAGGTAAATTGATATACAGCAAGAGGCTTAGCTTCTTTAAATAGTAAAAGTTAAACCTTTTCACCATGCATGCTTTGCAGACCAAATGGTTGTGAAACTGGAAACTTATTTTTTTCTGTTGTTAAAGTGTGTTTGAATACATAGAAAAGCACAGCACAAACCTGACTTATACTATAAATAACAAACTAACACTGTAAGGCTGAACAGGCAAAAATTGATATTTCATCATGAGATTTCAAACATAGATTTATGTATCTGTCCATGCAAAAATCAGCTTTAGTTTTTATCATTTTACTCTTGCAAAATAACTAATTACAGATAAACACCAAACAAGCATTATTATTTTTTTTTTTTTTAATTATTATTATTATTATCATTATTTTGGTTTCAAACATGTCTCAGACGACCTACATGACCCTCTATGTCAGATAATTTACTTGGGCACGGGGCATAAAACAAGTGCCTCTCTTATAAAGAACACAATGTCCTGAGAAGTACCAGAGCTGGGTCATGGCTAGTGTCCAGTCACCCCTTCAGCCTCCAGTCTCACATCACTCAGGCTGCCAACCCTGGCTGCACTTTCTCTTGGAAAGTTGTGCACTTGAAAGTGTGTGGAAGCCATGAAACCCAACACCTCATGCTAATGTCTTAGACATCTCAATGCTCTCTCTACGTCATCTCTTGGCATGTAAACACATTTAACTGCTGCACTTTGACAGACTTTTTCATTCTGTTTATAAGGTTATAAAATTACATTAGATAATGTAAGTAATGCATTACTCCCACCCACACGTGCAGAAATACTAGTATGTCTTGTAAAATATGATAGATGTACCTGTTATCACACTGACCCTGGAGCATCTGAGGGACAGTCGACATGCTTGGATTATTTGTGGTATTAAACACACTAAACTGTGAGTAACTCAGTGTCTGCAGTTATTTTCTAGCATACTTTTCTTTCAACAGCAGGTGGCAATGTTCATGTTTAGGATGAACAAGTAGTCAGAATACTAGAAGTGTCATTAAAGGTATGCTCCAGCAAAAAAAAATACCTTCATTACAAAATAAAGATGACATTGATAGTTTTCTGTATTCATACTAGACATAAAAGGGTTGAAAATATTGATGCATAATCTACATTTCCACTGAGTTTTTCTAACCAATAAGAAAGAATGGAGTCAATAAGAAGGAAGCAAACATATATTGTTTTGTTTGCAAACAAATACATGTATAAGCAATGCAGAATGCACATAATAGCAGTTAATAATAATAACAAAGTTAGTAAATAATTATATGATACTCTAACAATTTTGCAATTTCATACAATTCATATTAAAATGTAAATATTACATGTTTGACTGTCAAACAACAGAACCATTAAGTTAACATTAAGGACTATGGAAACCCCCAAATAATTACATTTTTCAGTTTACTATTAAAGTCAATACCATTTTATTGCTTAATTTATACTCCATGGTTTGTTTATTTATTTATTTTATTTTTTTTTTTTCAGAAAATAAATCATTCATGTTGAAATGGTTTAAATCTGGATAATTTTTTTATTTTAGTCCATAAAGAGTAAGCATTTCTGAATAGGAGCAAAACGCAAGTGTCGTACTTTGCTTGTACTTGAAAAAGATGTTCCCAGATGCTCTATTATTAACAGCGTGGAAATATAAGACGCTCTTTAGACTGGGGGACGCCATAAAAATGTTTAGTGACAGAAAGCACCAGGTTACATATGAAGAGCTTAGTCACACACACTCATGGGTATCCTACAGTAAATGTCAGTGTAGATCTCTCAAATGCCAAGAGATGAATGCGAGAAACAAGAGAGGGTGAGAGAGCTTCAGCTTATCTATGATGCATTCTCCAACAGCATTAAGGATAACTACAGAATGTCTGAGGCAGAATTCTAAAAGCAGAAATAGCCATTTTACAATGTGATGCAGCTGAAGTGACACATCATTGAAAGTTGTGAAAGATAAATAAATATATTTAACAGACAAACTAAAATAAGAAGTCGAGCTGTAGTTTTTAAAGGGTAATAAAAAAAATATCACTGACACTTTCTCTGAAAAGTGAAAAAGTGGTTGACTGAAGTCTGTTGTATTTCTCCATTTACTTCTACATCTATGCATCCCTGATGCAAAATGATATGATTTAGAACTATTAAGTGGTGTCAGAACTGTGCCAAAAAACAGTTTCAGAACCTATTTGATCATCTTGTAGGCAGTTCTGGTACACGACAAACCTGTTCTTGAAGCGGCAGCAAGGTTTTCTGCACTAGATGGCAGCAGAAGCCTTTCCAACCTCTGTTGACTTACTGCAAAATGATCAACGTGCCTGACAAACTTTGTCTCTTCAGTTCATTGTATGGTTGCACATTTGATTGACTCTACAGACATACATACATACCATACATACACAACTTCTTATTTAATGTTGCATCCTTAATATCCTTAATTACCAATATATCCTTCTATTCTTATTCACAGAATCATATTACATTTGGATTATTCCCCCTTTGTTGAGCTCACTTGCAAAAATAAACATCATATTTCGATGCAGGACTGAATATATTATTTATTTATTTATTTTAATGCAAAAGCAAGGTATCACACAACATAGATTAAATGCACAAAAAACACCACTATTTAGGCATAAAGACACAAAAAAGAAAGTATAATGTCTTAGAAAATGATCACACACATATTTCAGTAATCTGTATCCATCGACACAAAGAGCCTCTCAAATATAAATAGAGAAATTTACTAGCATTCTAAGCTTTGTGTATAAAAAGACAAGTTTAGAATTTAAATTAAATAACACAACTAAGAACACATGCTTGCGTGCTGTTTGTTTATTGTTGAGGTAAAAGTGATGATAACTATGATTAAAGCAGACACCCATTTCCATCACCTGTCAAAATTGTCCCCATCTTAAAAAAAAAATGGCTGACAGGTATTCTCATGAAACATGATGCTACAGTGCTCCTCAAAAGCAGCTCTACTCCCTGATGACAACATGTGCATTGTGTATAATAAGACAGGTGAGCTGGATGGCGACCACAGAATTCAAAATGTTGTTAAGCATTGGTTATAATTGATGTGTTTAGATGCTTAATTTGCCTCACAGCCTCTCCCAAGATACCTAATAATAAGAATAGCCCAAAGAATAAACAGAACTGATTAATCTCTTGTTATGATCTGCTGTCCCAAGAAAAATATGGATGTCCCTGCAGAGGAGCTATAACGGTAATGTCCTGTGTTAATAAATAGGAGTTTCCTAAAAAAAAAAAAAAAAAATGAGCATAGAATGTGATTCATCAAATCGTACAGCATTATACCTGAGTGGGTGTTCTGTGCCTCCTCCGGTAGCAGAGTAAATCACTCAGTCTGCGCCAAATGTAGGAGGCAACCCGACACATGCTGTTCAGCAGCCAAATGTCCCAGCCTGCGACAAAGTTCCTCATGACTTTAACTTTACTCTTCATCGGTCTTCTATAACCTCGATTTACGTATCTTTAAGTACAAAGGTTTACTATGAGCTTAAGGCGCGGAGTTTCAAGTGGAGGAATAGAGGAGATGACAGGTCCTTCTCAGGGCAAGAACCGCCCAAACATTAATACCACACTATGCTCAACTCCTCTGTTAATTCAGTCAACCTTCCACTCCCATCAACACTTCGCCCAGGCAGGACAGGCTAAAGGACAGAGGGTTTGTCCCCATGACAAAAGAAGGACAGGTGCCAGCAGAGGGTGTCTGACAGACAAACTCTCTCTCACTCTAATCTTTCCTCCTTGTCTGTATTTGAAAACAGGTTTTTCCATTTTGTCATGTTTCTCCCTATTCTTCTCTTGGTGACATAAGGTCAACAGGAAACAAAAGTAATTTTTTTCACAATACTGACATGAAAAACTGAGAAAACTCTGAAATGGGGGCCTGGCCTCCCTGTCAACACCGCCTCGGATGTGGTGCAAATAAATAGCCACTGCTATAGGATTACTGCTCCAAATAGCCTATCACTCTGTCACATGGCTTCCTTTGCTCAACATGGTGGGTGAATTTATAATAACTTTTATTGTTTATCAAACTCAATTATGAGCAGTGTTGGGCAAGTTACTCAAAAACTGTAATACACTACTTATTACTTGTTACTGTCATTGTAAAGTAATGCCTTACTTTACAATATTACTCTATTGAAAAAGTAAGGCATTACACTACTTTTGCATTACTTTTAGTTACTCTCGCCAAAATTACTGGAAATAAGGATTTGGTATCCCTAAATCTCTCATGTGTCATGAATTTCACCTGCAGTCCAGGAGGTGTTTTGTGAGCTGGAAAATGAAAGATTTAGTAGCTGATTTTGCGGTAATCTGCATACTTTCTTGTATGAAGAAAATATAAAACCCCGAAAGACAAGGCAGAAAAAATGCATTGTAATGTCTAGTTACTTGTAATTGTAACTAATTAATTACAGATTTTCATCCCTGTAATGCCTTACATTACTGCATTACACCAAAAGGTAACACACTACAGTAATTAATTACTTACTGTAATTCATTACTCCCAACACTGGTTTTACATTTAGTTTTTAATGCAACATGGTGTGTGGAAAGGCAGTGTCAAAACAAGTCTACCAATGGACATTTTAACAATAATACCTGCTGGATTAATCTGAAAGAATCAATCTTCATGATTGCACATAGATATTGCTGCAATAAAATCAAGAAAACTGACTTAGATGTCAAGAAGGGTGACTTACTTCATAGTGGTGCTATGTCCCCTGGGGGTAAACATCATATGATCAGACTTGTCCCAATCAATACTAGACTCAATAGAATGGCTCCACTGACCATTTTAACACCAGAAAAAAAAAAAAATCCTGCGTGATTTAACGGTATCAATATGTCACGGTTATAAAAAGGCACACTTCCCATTTGTGTCAGCCACACAAATGCACTGAATCTTCGGTAATAAACAATACAAATTGCTTACCCTTTGATTATTTGAGTTGTTCAACATATTCACAGGGGGGGAAACAACCACACTCTGCTTCACAACTCTCCAAAACCTGCAGCAACGGCGCTTTACGCAACACCAAGGTCCGCTCAACGTGCCACACACACCCGGAGAAACCAACTCAGATTTTCCCAGAGAAAGAGAGGTCCATTTATAGACGAAATGGAATGTCACTAGAAAGCCTGAAAGAAGTAGCTGGACTCAGAAGTTGTGTATTCCTACGATCCGCGCAGAGGACAGGACACCAACCCGCCCGCACTTGGACATTTAGGAACTGTCGCGGTCATGTGTGCGTGTGTTGTCCGCTTTAACGCCATCGTCACTGTCTTGTCGTCGTCGTCCGAGTGTCTCCAGGAGCTCCAGTCTGGACTTAAACACACCAGCAGCACAAGGGAGGATAAAGAGTGACCGATGATGCACAAACGGAGAGCCGTTCCTGAGGAGGCGGGTGCGTGTGCGCGTATTTAATCTGTGTGGAGCTGCGCGCAAAAAGGACAGAGCTGTGGAAACGGTGTCCAGCTATACGGCCCGGGGGTCCTTGAGAGGGGTGTCCCAAGGTCGATGGCGGTAGAAGCAATAGCCTGTCTTTCACCAGACATTCATTCACTTTAGAAACAGTTACTCTGTACAAAGGCGACGTTATGCGCAAAGATGTTGCTGTCAGTCCTGGAGTCAAATCCACTATTCCTGTTACCGTCCCGGGATCTGTCCTGTATCTTAGAAAAAAAACGACAGCTTTCAATTTAAAGCTCTTTGGGAGACACTAAAATAAGACGTATTTGGCAGTCCATGAGTCTGGCCATAGTTTGAAGTGGGTTGCAAGAGTGTCAGTCAAATCCACTGTGGCTGTTGTGTGCCCACACCGCCCACTGTGGAAAAAAAAAAAACATTTTGCTTTTCTTTTTTTTTTTTTAATTTATTTTTAAGTTATGACTCAGCACTTTTTTCCCCAAAGCAATGGTCAATATACAGTTTACATAACTCCACAGCACAGGCAAAACAATCTGTCTCCACATGGCCTTGTTTGTTTCTGTTAATACTATCTTTTTTTTTTTTAAATACACTGGCAAAACAATACATAATCACAGAAAAACTATTTAAACACAGATGTAAATACTGCTGCTACTGTAGAGTCCAGTAGGTGAGATAGCTTATCTATGGTGCCATTTATAAAGAAGATGTGGATCTGTGCTATGTATTGGCTGCGTTCCTGGGAACATTAACATTGTAGCTCATGTACTGTAATGCAGCATTTGTGACATTGGCATTCATGCATATAAAGAGCCCAAAATATTTAAATAAAAAGTAACACTTCAACATTCAGACCAAATCCTTTGCATTTGTTATGGTCATATATAGTCGATGCATTATCTGTGGGATCTTTCTCCTTGTCCTTCCTCTTTACGTGTCTGCGTCTGCTTATTGCTTGGCTTATAGGTATGCTGGGAAGTTGTTGCGCAATGGAGCGCATCGCCTTGTCAACCGGTGATGTATGATAGTGATTTGTGGGCAGGTGGAAATGGAAAACACAGCTCAGCTCTACTAGAATTAAGTGTGGGAATAAACAGGGGGTAGGACTGAATCAGCTGACCAAGAACAGACTCCAGAAAATCTACACTGTAAAATCTATTCCAGACAGTTCATTATTGATTTTTAAGCATATGGAGAACATTAAACAACAATGCTGGATAAAATAACAGTTTTGCCATTTTTACACTCTCAAAATGCCCCTATATTAGCATAGAAAATGGACATAATTGGAATAGAGGAAGACAAAACAACAAAGCTTGTTTTGTTTGTGGGTGAGTTCAGAAATGGGATGAGATGTAGAATCCAGAAACGCAGCAGATGATGTGTAGGAGGAATGGGATGGAGGAGGAGGGAGTCAGTCTGTGGGCAGTCTTGGCTAATAGCAGCATGGCAACAAAGTCCATTTCAATAGTGCAATAATACATCTGTGTATCTGGAAAAGGGCAACCACCACAACTGCAAGATGAAGCCAGTGAAGCACATACCTTGAGGTGTTTTTGGGATGTTGATGGGAAAAACAAGATAAATCACCCTCTAAAAACACTGTTGATCTTTTTTTCCACATGAGTCATTAAGATCTTTATTATATTTAGATACTCTGATAAGTGTAGGGATGTTAATTTGGTAAATTAATGGTCTAATGATAAGATTTACAAGTGAATAGAAGGATTTCATGTCTGTTGATTGACAGCTAGCTCCACCTTCCTGTCTCCATTTGGAATCAAGTGGTGCCAGGCACAACAAACCCCGCCCCCTCGCACACATTTTAAGTGATTTGCCCTATCTCTTATCATTGCAAATACACATTTTTGTGTATTTTGTGTCTGTGACCTATGACCTACATTCAACAAGAGTTAATGGGATCTACTCTGCACCACCTCACACATTTCCTGAAAATTTCATGGAAATTGATCCAGTAGTTTTTGTGTAAAGTTGCTGACAAACAGACAAGTAAAAAAAAAAAGACCCAAAAACAAAACTGTGGGGTAAAAATGCAAAGGTTGGTGCCTTTATGGTAGCTGTCTGTGAATACATCTTTTTACCTCTCACTATCAGAAGCTTGTCTGCCTAGTCAAAGCATTTTCTTCCCAGATCGAATGACTGATTAAAATGTTAACGTTCCAAAGTATTTTTTAAAAAAAAGGCCTTCAAACTTTATGTAAATACACCCCCACCCTGTCGCTTCACTCATCTGTGTTAGTAGACGTGTGCAAAAAAAAACAAGATGAACCCTGATAACTCTGGATTTAGAGCTGTAAATATCCAGTTAATCTGATTAAGGTTTCATCAGCAAGTAGCCGTGCCAGGGAGCCAGCCTGAGAAGTGCTGTCAGTGACAAATTTACACTCAAGGTAAACTGGGAGGTGAAGGAAAGATGTGCTGGTAACAATAATTGCACACATCTACACTATATACATGAAACAGACTTAGAAAGATGCAATAGCACAGTATATATAGAATAGAATAGAAGTACTTTATTGATCCCAAATTGGGAAATTGCTTCGTGACAGCAGCAGAATTAGACATGTAGTAAAAAACAGTAAAAACAGACAAACAGTGGGTGTGCAAAGGTTAAGGTGCAATGATATTAACAATATATGTATATGTAGGTAAATATATTCACAGCCATAAGCACCAATTAAAATAATCTTAATAATAAACTGAATTCATTGCATATCATCTGTTTTGAATCATAAGGAGTCAGCTTTAGTCATCTCACATAGGGTGACTCAGTGGGACCAGCTGAATGAATGATAACATTCCCTGTGTCATTAGCATGCAGTTCACAGAATGAGGAGACATTCCTTGAGCCAGACTAACCTACTCAGCCCTCTCCCTCTGAGGCTCGAGCACTTCCTATTGACTCACAGACAAGAGTGCTTTTCCTAAACACGCAAGGAAGGAAAAGCTCTTCCTCTGCTGCTGTACATGCTCAGGATCCCTCCCACTTTTGCTTCAGAGAAACACCTAGCAGCCGTTTCTAACACCATTTCTCATAACAGAACATCTGTTTTCATGACAACTTATTGAAATATTAACCTCTGGCATGACTGGAAAGTGACTGCACTATTATCCCAGCCAGTATGTCCATGTGGGCCCCAGAAGGGTTACATTAGGGCTGCATATAAGGGTCCCATGTGGGT
>JAPTYR010000010.1:21060806-21070824 GCA_029814505.1 Siphamia roseigaster
AAACTATCTAAGAAATAAATAACATTGCTGTGAAGAATATTTTTTTTTAATCTCCACATACACATCCCTTACCTACACTACCTCCAGAACATTCCTTCAGCAGCCTTTTAGCCCTCTGTCTGACATCCACTGGCAATTTGTCACTGTTCAAAAGCTGAGGGTAATAGCATGCTGCAAGAACCTGGCAATTATGTTGAGTGAGACAGTAGTATTAGTCCAAATATTGTCAGCTCATAAACTCATACAATATAAGGGTCTTAACTTAAATTTTCAAGGCAGACAAACAAATTACCTGTCGCACAAATGTCCGAGGTTTAATGCCTCCACTTTGTGGGTCACCCCAGGCGATATCTATCACCTCTCTGTATGCCTTCCTCACCCTCTATGAGGAAGATTCCACTTTTTACAACAGGTGTGAAAACATATTCTATGTATATTGAAAAAAAAAAAAAACATATAGAAATATATTTCGTACCTGTGTAAGCTGCCTTATTGGCTGGTCTGCTTGATTCCATAGGACGACACTTTCCAACTGACTCAAGTGCCTCATAGTGGGACTGGTCTCCTACTGATCAGACATGAGTGTGATCACTTTCCTCTCAGACCAGTTTCTATGAGGTGAGGTCCAAAGTTAAACTATTACTGCAAATAAGATTTTTTTTTTTTTGCCAGAGGACAAATATGGGAGAAATGTAACTTATTAACTGGGGTACTATAGTTACTGCCAGGTTCCACTCTATTTTTTCTTTTAGCAGTCTGTCTTTAAATTAGTAATATCAACCACCAGCTTTTTAAAAATGTACATGTACCTTTTAACATTCTCTGCAACCATAACCTAAAAAGTCCCCTCTCTGTCAGCCTGGTGTGAAATACATGATAATCATTAGTTCAAGTTTTTTCTGATACAAATAAACAATAAATAAATGATTATTCGCTTAGAAATACATGATAATCATTATAAATAGTTGAAGTTTTTTTCTGATACAAGTAAAAAAAAATAAATGTATTAATTAATTTTAAAAAAACTGGATGGTGTCAAGATTACTTCACTCATAAAATCTGTTGATACAAAAAACTCTAATTGCAGATAATCTAATTTTATCACGGAGAGTGTGTAAATCCCTTAAAACTCATGTCAGTCCTGTTTTGATACTGTGACCACTTTTGTCTCAGTTAATCATATTGTAAAAATGGAATTGATGCAACTAAAGATCCTGATGGTAAAGTGAATATAATTTGCTCCAATAGCACCAATAAATGGATGAAAACACAGGTTATGTGTGTGAAAGAACCACCAATGTGAAGGCATATATGGAACATTTACAGACTCATCTATTTGCATTAAGTCATTTTTCCACACAGAGATCCATGGATATTTCAGCAGGATAATTATTCTACCCAAGTTACTGCAGTCACTGAGTGAGTGAGTGAGTGAGTGAGTGAGTGAGTGTGCGTGCACTCAGGTGAGCTCAGATTAGGGCCATAATGACTCATAACAGATTGTTCTTCATACAATAGTAATAAACTTGATAATGATCAGACACCAGTTTACAGTGTCGGGTTAAACAATTTTTTAAATAAAATACAGGGGAAGGAGGGGCATGGGCCAAAAACAAACACACAGAAGAACAAGTGGTGCCAGGCACAACAAACCCTGCCTCCTGTAAACGTTTTATCTGATTTGCCCTATCACGTATCATAAACACATTTTTGGTGAGTATGACCTTGACCTTTGACCTACATTCACCAAAATGTAATGGGCTCTATTCTGGACCACTTCACACTTTTCCTGAAAATTTCATGGAAATTGGTCAAGTAGTTTTTGCGTAAAGTTGCTGGCTGACAGACTGATTGATAGACAGACAGACAGACAGACACTGAACCAAAAACAAAACCCATCTCCCCTATTGGGTTGGTGGGGTAAAAATCAGATCATACAGTTAATGTCACATATTGGTCATTTATAGATTATTGTTCACTCTACCTTGTCTTACTTTTTTGGCTGCAGGTAGTTATCTTATGTGTCGCCTATTTCAACTTGTGACAGCAAAAAGCCACTGTAATGTTGCTACTCTAAATATTTTATTGTAATTTAGTTTAGATGCTTGTCAATATCTATTTTATAGGGTCTTTTTATTCATTGCTTTAACTAATTGCCGATTGAATATCCTCCACTTAAACTTTTGTCTGGAACAAACTTCCAGAAAGCCTCAGATCAGCTAATACACTTACTTTATTTAAATCCAGGTTAAAGATACACCTTTTCTCTGCCGCATTTGAATAGAGTTCTTATTCAGAAGTTCAGATCTGCACTTTTTTTTTTACCTTAAAGTTTTTTGTGTTTTTATATGTGTATCTGCTTTATCTATTTATGTTTTTTTTTTTAAATCTCATGCCTATATTTGTATTTCTGCTGCAATGCTTTTAAAGTAAAGTTCTTTGAATGTGCTATATAATATAAATAAACCTGCCTTGCCTACTTACCCTATTATGCTTGTAGTGTCCCAGACAATGTGCTTCTCGTGTTTTTATCGCCATAAATGTATAAATAAATTAGTGCATGGGAGAAGGTTGCCATCCTTTCCAGTGCTGTTCCAGCTGTACACCTTTGGTGCATACACTGAGGTCAGATCTGCCTGTGATCTTGTTGCTAGACGGACATAAATAAGAGACGTACTGTTCTACTTCCTGTTTTGTTTTTCTTTCGCTCCGTGTCTGTCTGGTTAGGGTAGATATGGAAGAATTGGCGAGGCGAAGAGAAGACCACAGCCTGCCCGCGAAGAAATTCACCGTCTTAAAACACAGGTGGAGTTTATAAACCAAACGGTAGCACCGGGCTGCAGTAACACCTGCCGCGGGGCTTCAGATACCCTCCCTCCGCCTCTGTTGTCACCGACATGGCTCTCAGTTCGGGCGGCTGGGCTCCTCCAGCCCAGGTACCCGCATCGTCTCAACAGGCTGCGTGTGGCGGACCAGCACCGACAGCCTGCTGCAGTACCGTTTTAATGTCAGTACGGGTTTCGGTGTGCCATTCTGGTATCCGACCCCTTTGCCTCCCCGGAGCCGGCAGCGAGGCTCTGCGGCTCCAGCTCAGCATGGACCCCAGCAGGGCCGGAGAGTTTCGACTGGCTCTGCGAGACACGAGCGGAAACCGCAGTGTGGTGAGTTTACACACGTATAAATGGATGTTAACGGCATGTGCTGCCACTATGTGTTCAAAAATACTGAGCCAACTGGCAAAATCGCATTAAATTTACATAGCTGTGTGGGCCTATGCACGCCATTTTATAGTGCACTCAGCTCTGCACATGCAGCTCTACTGCAGGCTTTAGGGTCAGATTTTGGGATAAAAGAACTTTGATATTTACACAGATACCTATTACATCACACATGACAGTCCTCTTAACATAATAAAGGTACCCAACATATTCACCAAGCATACAGTATTGCAGACTGCAAACTAAATACTCTCACTGTTGTTTAAGTTTCACATACTGCAGGTAAAAAGGGATTTTTACGTTTTCAGTTTTTTCCATTACTACTATACTACTACTTTTTAGAAAATAATTTATATTAAGGGGAAACCCATGGCATCTCCTGGTCTAAATGTCACAATGTGGAAAGTTTCCCCACACTATTGGAAAATTTCCCCACACTTGTCAGCTCTAGAGATGACCACTGGCTACAGTTTTGTTTTTGTCATTAGACAAATAATTTCTCCCTTTTTGTATGTCGTCACTTTCAGTAGCTTCCTCTGAATTCTTAAACGTATTTGTGAAAGTAATGACAAAAGCAGATGTAAAAAATAACTGTGTGGCAGAATACCCAGCTCAACAGGAAGTTTTTGAAACTCACACACCCACCTTCTACATAAAACTCACGAGCATTTATCTCAATCCTTTGCCACCACATCAGCACATTAGCCTGCATCTGGCAAGTAGTTTATTCCCTTTATGGAAATGACAAAGTAATGAACTGGTTCGTAGATCTAACATTTGATCAAGTGTTAGAGAAATACTCAGCAGAAACAACAGCAATCCTCAGAAAATGCATCATTCTGAATTTTCTTCTAGTGCCACAAACAAGGTGCTAGTTGTGTTAGTTGGTGAAATGTCTCTGCATTTATGGGGTAATATGTCATTAAAAATGTCACTACCCTCCTGGGTAAAATGTTTAAGTACGTCAACAGAATGTATTTAGTATTATACCTCTCATAGAACAAGTTCTTAAAATTGTTAAACAGTAAAAGGTAATTAAAATTAATGCACAAACAATATACCATAAGTATCAAAATATGGAGTTATTCACACGGTAAAATGCAATAATTAGACAGTGAGTATTAATAAACTTTAGTTTTTGGAATGTGGCAAATATATCAGAAGTAGCTAAATGCATTCTCCTTCAGCAGTTGGTTATTTTGCTGTTTGGAGAGCGGGTCTTTAGTGTTCTGTAGCGGTTGATTTATTATGAGTCATTTGCAGCAGCACTACAATTTAGTTTTGTCTTTAATTGTTAAACTTTTCCATTTATTATGACACAAGACTATTGAAGGTGAAATTACTGTTGAATAGTCATGACCTACAGTGACAACTTATTCACACCCTCCCGATAAAGTCAAAATGCCTGTCATTTTCATCTGATTTAATTTTTTTATTGGCTTCTGTTTCAGAAAACACTACTTATTTAGCTTCTTTAAACAAGTTTTTGCAGCTAGTTGTTTATTTGAGTATATACATCAATTATAACCTATTTACTCATATTGCTCTTATATTTGAACTAAGGTGGGGCCAAGTTCTTTTTTTTTTTTCAGGGATATAGGTGATTGTTTAACACCACATCAATCCCAGCCATTGACCCTCATGTTAGGTTTTGACCATACTTTGCACTCTGTGTCTTTCTACTCACATGTGTTTTTGTTTGTCAGATTCAACATACTCTGGTTCCTGAAATCTGACATATTTGGGATACACGTTATGCTCTTCTGAAATCTGGCAGATTTCCCCTTGATAATTGAGACTCTGCTTGATTTGCATGTTTTTACTTGGATCCCAGCCCTTTGTAAAGTTTCTTGCTTGGGGACTTATTACATAGTCCAATGTGTGTGTGTGCCACATTATAAAGCAGTTGGTAAATCCCTCTTTGCTGTTTTTGTCTTGCCACAACAGATTTCAATGACAGTGCCCTAATGACTCCTGTCATTGCTGCAGTGAATGTTACAGATTATGCTCTAAAATCTCTGTGCTGCCAAACCCACTTGTTTCGAAGGAGTTTATTGTCAGACTGACAATTTCTGGAGGTTATTTCCCTTTTGTCTTTCTATAATAGTCTTTAACACTGAATTGTGTTTTACACCCACAATTATCTAAGCCAAAAGGAGGTTACAATAACATTTGCTCTTTAAAAAAAAATGCTTCAGGCTTATTTTTGCTTGTTTTTTGAATACAATTTAAAAAAGGAACATCTGTAATTGTATTTTCTACTTCTGATTTGTTTTTGTTTTTTGATGTAATTGATTGCATTTTATAGGTTTTTCTTTTAATGCTTTTTATTTTTACAAGGTAAGACTACATTTCTCCACAATTTATCCTTCCAGGAGGACAAGCCCTTTAAACTAAGGTTGGCTGTTTTGTTTTTTAAACCTGCAGTTTATTGCGGAGTTTGACTTGCGCTCAGTGCAGTATGAGGTGAAGTCTGCTCGCTGCCATGAGATGCGTCTTGCTGCTCCACCCCATGACTGTATCCGTTTCAACTTCCGCTGCGATCGTGAAGCTGAGGAATGGGCTACAGTGGTGATGTCATCGCTCAGAGAGGCACACAGGGGTATGCTAGCATTTAGTTTTTGTCTTCCTTCATGTTTTTTTATTCACACATAATTAAATGATTTGATGAATTCACCAGTTTCACAGTTATCATTAATTTTTCCAAATCCTCTGGCTGTTTGGTGAAGTGAAATATGTTTTCAGTGAAAATGATTTCTGAGTGAAACCAAACTCTGAAACTAAAATCAGACCTTCATAAGCATTATTATTATTCTGCTGACAACATGCTCAGCAGGGTGGGTTTTGATCAGCAAAATGTAGCTTGAATAAACATTTAAGCCCGACATGAAAGAGAGTTGACAGTTACATGGTTTAAACACCTTGCAATGTGATGCATTTTTTCCTCCGACAGTTGCGAATATCAACACATGTGAATCGGATGGCACTCAGACACACACATCAGCAGCGATGGAGCCGTGGAGCTCAGCCTCTTTGCCTCTCGCTGGTGCGTATCTGTTTAACTTGATGTCTTTTCCTCTTTCTTTGCTCTTAACATGCTCTAAAAATGTAACTTCTGATTGCTACCTCTTTGCTGTAGAGGAGTTGTGCCTGGAGCTCACCCGGGCAATTGAAGCAGGTGATGCTCAAGCTGCTTCACAACACGCATCCTCTCTGGCTCGTCAGAAAGCAGCGCTGACAATTCAGCTGTCGGAGAAAAACTATGCTGATGGAGAGATTAGGTGAGAAGTGATAAATGTTGGTTTGAGGAGTTATTTGAGGTGACAGTGACTCATAAGTTGCTTACATATTCATATTACTCCGTCATATGTCTTTCAGTTTATCTGTGGTGGTGGAGGACGTTTCATCATCCTGTTGTGTCACCGTCAAAGTGTTTCCCTACATGACAGTGGCTGCACTCAAGCAACAGGTGAGACATTATCCTGCCAAATGTGACGTAGCTCAGCGTGAAGCTGTGCCTCCTCCAACCCTTACTGGCTGAAATTTTTCTTCAGGTGTTTCTCGAGTATGGCTTCCATCCGCGTGTGCAGCGTTGGGTGATCGGTCAGTGCTTGTGCACGGAGCCAAGGTCACTGGCCTCTTACGGTGTGCAGAAGGACGGGGACACCGCGTACCTCTACCTGATCTCTGCCCGCCAAGCCCGAATTACACGCCAGCTGTTCCAGCAGGACCTGGAGAGCGCCCTTCTTGCCCCACCTCTGCCCCCTGGCAACGGTCCCACTTCGCAAGACTGGAGGGGTTACAGCACCCTGCCCTCAAGGCTACCCCACAACAACCAGGGTGGGTCTACACTAGTCTTCTTCATTTTACTCTGCCCTTTGAAGTATTTGCTTTTTTTTTTTTCATATCGAATCCTGATGGATTTATTTAGTATTTAAATGTTTTATGGTGGCTTTGGTGGCTAGTAGTGCTAAGGGTTATGGTGTGTCGTAGTTTACATTTTTCCGTACCAGATTAAGATTTCCGTATATCACCGTTCTGTCCCAAAGCTGGAACCACGGCCTTAATGTTTCAGTATGCAGCAAATTGTATAATATGCAGAATCTGCCATGAAGTAAACCCTGTTAAGTGTGTATTTCTGAATTACTTGTAACTTTCTCTGTGTGTGACATTACAAATGCAATAACTATTTACCAACGTAAGATGCTACTGTGAGTCAAGTAACACAAGTTCATTGTTTTTATTGAAACACTAGATTAAAAATATTTTCTGTTTTAGGTCAATTTTGGTGTTCAAGTGTGTAGTTCTGAACATGTCTGCGTATCAGTTTTTGATAGAAAAAAAGTTGTTGTTTTTTTGTTTGTTTTGTTTTTTTTTACATTCTGCAACATGCTTAGTAATTACATCATGTATTATGTTCGTTTTTGGAACCAGTAAAGCTCTTTATTATTCAGAGCATTTATCATACACAGTACATGAAGAAAATTAATAAAAATGTAAGACATTACATGAAATTACCGAAATTAAAAAAAACAACAACAAACGAATCATGATATACATTTTTTGATTATGTTGCTCCACTCTAGTGGACAGTTGTCCTGGTTACATAGAACTTATGCTGACCGTTTATCCCCAAACAGAGTTTCGGCCCATCTGCCACTGCCAGATATCCTTCATATTGATGCAATGACTTGAAAGATGTTCAGTTTAGAAATTAATGTTTCCATATCAATGAATGCTGTGGAGAGGAAGAACTGATAACATTTTCGACGATTTACCATTTCTAGATTTCCCACAAAGGGCCGCTCAAAAGTTTAAAATTACTAAACACTCTTTTGTTCATATCTCTGGAACCATTCATCTGATTGACTTCAAATCAATTGCAAATAAAAGGTCATGAGCCAGGGATGCTTCACATCATTACTTCATAGACGTCTAGTTAAGGATTGGGGGCATTCAGGGTTATACCCCTAGCTGTTGCTTCTTGATGGCAACAGTCTTGTTAAATTAAATGAAAGCATAAGAGTAAAATCAAGCGTTTTATTAGCTATAAAATGTGATTATTTCATGGTCATATATTTCTTCTTTTGTTATGTATGAAATGGGGAATATTTTATTTAACTTCTATATCGGACATGCATTAAAACCCCTTTAAGTTAAAGACAAGCATTTGGGAAAAATTACCGGTACTGCAGTTATTATTCTGCACTGAATCAAGAAAATGTTCATCTTAAAATCAACATTTGCCATTTTTATCAACTGCAGGCAGCTCAGGTGGAGGAGGTGATAGACCAGGTGACATTAAAGATGTCCTTGACCTAGAGAATCTGCAGTTGAATGATAAAACCAACAAAGCCAATAAAATGCAGGTAAGTTACCCTCAAGCTGCACTCCTGGAGACATAGACATTAAATTAAATTAGAGGGTTTTTTAGACTAAAAGTTTGAAAAGCAAAAGCTGAACCTCAAGTAGAAGTGTAAAATTAAGTTCTACATGCTCCTAATCTTTGAGTTTGACTGTACACACTGCCTGCCTGTGTCTGATGTATTTAAAGAGGAAAATGTGATTCTTTTGTTAAGTGTTTTGGTGCCAATTGAGATCAGTCCATTGGAGTAAGGAGTCAGTTTTTTCTTGTCTTTAATAGTCCAAATAAATTCCAGATGAGAAGTTCACAAGATGGGAAAGAACATTTCCTAACAAGTTATGACACCAAAATGAGTTTTAACTGGAAATTATTCAATATATAATAAAGTAATTGTAGTAACTGTCATCTTAGAACAGCTAATAACAGTAGTTCATTATGTTTAATAGCAAAGCTGTCTCATCTGTTTGGCAGAGTACTTGTTGTGTATTAGTTTTGACAACAGGACTTGGTTTGTGGTGATGCAGCAGCTGCTGTAGTTGAGTGAGGTCAATGTATCATCACTGACCGTGAGCAGACAGCAGAATGTTTTTGTACACGGAAACTTTTCCAATAAATATTCATAAAGTGGCTGCACAAACAGAATGTGTTGTTCATTGGGGACGTTTATCAGCCCATCTAGAAAAGTAAGTTATCTTTGATGTTTCCATAAGATAATTTGTTCTCGTGCCACTTTACAGCTGCATTGACAATAATAGTAATTTTTTAAAATGACATACATTAGTGCAGCCGTACAGTACAGGACATGATGGGAACAGCAACAGAACATCCATAACATCTGGGCACAGGGAAGATTAAAGGATTAGTGAGGCGAGTTCTGGTTTAGAAATGTGTTTTACTTCTTAATGGAGAAAATTGCCATGGTAATCTAACCTGTTCTGGAGCAGGTTGTGTTTGAGTGTTTTGTTTTTTTAAAGAAAGGTGATAAGAGTTATGGAAAATGTATAGTGTAGCATATCAACGTCTGCCAATACTGTCTATAGGTCTGGCAGTATCACTTATGTTTCTGGAATATAACTAAATGTCGTGGGTGTTTGCTGGCTGCTTCACATCTGGCTCTGAGTGCACAATGTAGCAGCAGTGCATCTTCAAAAATAATGTTGGGATACAATTTGCTTTGGAACAAATGTCATGATATTTGAATACCTAAATCCCTACAAAAGACAAAGATGCATAAAAACATGCACGTTTTAGTCAAAATTAGACATATTCCAGATGTAGCTGCAGCTCAGAGGTGGGGGTTGTTTTGTGTATTGAGGGGAACTTTCAAAGTGAACATGCAGTGTTTAAAATGCTATAAATCAGGGTCTCCGCGGATCCTTAAAAAGTCTTATTTACAATATGTGGTTTTTAAGGTCTTAAAAAGCATTATATTTCA
>JAPTYR010000010.1:21084048-21097701 GCA_029814505.1 Siphamia roseigaster
AATGTAGTTTACCACCACCAGAGGGAGAATGTGAGAGTGAATGAATAATGGGTCAATAATGTAAAGCGCTTTGGGTGTTTAGAAAGGCGCTATAGAAATCTGATGCATTATTATCTTCTAAGCTCCACGTCTGGAACAAAAACCTACCTCATGGTGCATTTAATGATTTGTTATTCATCAGTACAGATCCGCACTGTTTCCTTTAAGCTTAAGTTTTACCAGTTTATCTGCTTTATTTTTTCATGCCTATACTCTTTATTGCGTCCCTGCTGTAATGCTTTATGTAAAGCCTTACCTTAAATTTTATCCAAAATAGAGCACACGTTCATAAACCCAATGACAGAAGTCAACAAAGCGGAGGTGTTATAGTACCGTAACTACAACAACTACTGTCATTCAGTAAACACAAGTCCACACAAGTCACTGTAGGTCGTACTATTTTACACTTACATTAGAAACGCTGTATTATTCACCCATTGAATGAAACACGTTAACATGTATTAGCCAAATAGTTTCTAGCTGTTAGCTTGATGCTACTTACTTCGTGTGGACCGTACACAACAGCTAGGGCTTTAGTGTTTCCCTGCTCCAAATACGCAGAGCCGTCGGCCTGAGCAAACACACCCATGCGGGCCTGGACTTTCCGTAGCTCGGTTGCTTTTCTTCCATCTAAACGGTATCCTTGATCAGACAGCAGCTCTAGCCCCGCCATGTTTCTTCAAATTTCTGTAACGCCACAACCCACGTGTGCTGTGGCACTTCATTACCCATAAACCCACTGTAATGACAGGGGCTACGGCGAGACCAAAGGGCCATAAATGCTTCAAAAACGTCTCTTTACAATGCAAGATAGTTACAGCTTTCTATAATGCTATTAATATATTAGTATGTTGTATACAAAGAAAATATATACAATCATATTAGTCTATAAATTTCCTACATCTCCCCAACTACTTTTAAACATCAGAAAAGCTGCTCATAGTGTAACAATTTAACAATGTAAGGCAAGTAGCACATGAACACTTTTAAAAATAAAATTTATTAGCATCTCTAATGTGTATAAATAAAAACATATATGAAACAATGCTTATACGTATAATGTAATGAGCTTAACAATAACAGGGTTACATGTGATACAAAGGAGCAGTCTTTATTTTAGCCAGTGTATTGTGAGGAAAACTGTACCTTGAAATCAAGCTTTCAAATATGCATACCTATAAACGGCAACTCTACATTCTTTGATAAGAATGAAACAAACATTTGTTCATGGGAGGTAAATGGGGGTATGGTAAAGTTGTAGTTTTGTGTCCCCATTTCATTAAAATTTTAAAATTATATTATAAATTCTGCATTTATTTTTAAGATTTCACCAAAACTGCTGAGGCACAAGGCCGCAGCACTACACATGGAGCTTCTCAACTTTATATTACACTTAATGACAATCCCATAAAAGGATTTCACTTAAGTCTTTTCAATTGACTGAAGTCACATTGTTCCACAGACTCGTAACAAAGGGTCTTCATAAGCAGACCTGAAATCTAGGGCCAATATGACTATAATGTTAGACATAGCGACAAAATGTAATAAGATATCAAATGATGAATTTTACATATAACTAACAGACCCAAAAGGATCAAACAAACAACTTGATCTGCATTTTACTAATGTAACAAGGTTTGTCATTTTCTACAATGGCTTGCTGTGCCTGGATCAGAACACCAAGAAGACAATGAATAGATGCTTCTGTGGAGGTCTGAGGACTTGGCTTTCTAAGGCAAAAGCAAAGAAAGGAAAAACCCTCTCTTCTTGTGTCACCCAATATTTTCTATTTGGTCATGATTTAAAACACTGAACGTGTTCAAATGTTTTACAAAACTGACATGATATGCACATAGGACAATACTACTTCTGAAAGCTGGCCAAGACTTTACAATAGCCTATGTAACGTAGACCTGTAACAGACCATTTAATATACACCGCTGACATCTAGAGGGAAATCCCTACAACCCACAGAACTGTGTGTCAAACTGCCACAGACAAGTCAGTTACCATGCGTGGACTATTATTGGCCATTGTCTCAGTTTTTCCTCATAAATTGAAAAATATCACATTTTAAAAGGGGATTACAACATCCAAGACTAACTGCTTCAAAGTAAAAAAAAAAAGAAAAAGAAAAAAAAAGTAAAACAAAATGGTGAGTAGGTAGAAAAAAAAAGAAAACAAAAAAGAAACAAGTGGTGTGTCTGCTTTAATAGCAGGTGTACGTGACAGTGAGAGGTTATCGGCACCCAAGGATCATGGCGACCTCTTTCAGCCTTGTGGAATGAAGGGACTATGTTGTAGATCTGAAAAACAATGGTCTCTGCTCCATCCCAAGTCTTTAGAAGAGTGCAAAGATCCCCTTTTTTTCCCTGATATATCCATGTTCTCACATCCTAAAACTCCGCAAACTCCTTTGCACATTTTTCTGTTAAAGAAACACGGATTTCCTCTTCCTCATAGTCATCAAAGTTGCTGGTGTCCCCTGGGCCTCTGCACTTTGGTATGAATGGGGCTTCCACCTAAAAGACAGAAAAAAAGAGCAGGTCTGAGTTCACTCATTTATATTTCATTTGTCACTTCCAGCCAGTGGACAGACCATGACAGAAAAAGGGACAGAAGTTATTTTTTCTGTAAACTGGACAGTTGGCATTAAAAAAAAAAAAAATTACTCAAGCCTATTAATGAGCCTTGTCTACAACATACTCTTCTGTAAGTAAAATGCCAATTATTTAACAAATATTGTAAAAATAACAGCCACAATGCAGCAGTACTGAATCTGTCAAATGTACATCTGTACAATGAACTAAGGTGGCAGTATTCACTAATATTGTGAACGTGAGTGAGTGTACTTGTATGGAAAATGCACAATTTGTTTTTTTTGTTTTCATGTATATTTGTGTCATCCCCCCACACACACACACACAAAAAAAATACATGGGTTTTAATTTTCCCTGTGTTACACAGTACCACTTTTCTGCTGAGTGTCACTTAAACTAAAATATCATCGTTAAATCTCCTTAAATCATCCTAAATCTGGACCTAAAGCTTTTGCCATTTAATTGCATGGGCTCACATTTCACATGCATATTGCCTTATTGAGAGAAGAAAGTGCATTTTCTGATGTTTAAAGTCTATGTGAATCAGAACCCTGCAGGTGTAAGGAATAGCAGAATATTATGTTCAAACTCTTCTCCTCACACCAATTCTATGCCTTAGGTGTGTGCCGTTTCCTCAAAGTTGTCAATCCACATACCGCAAATCTTTATTTACTAAACATCTAGTGTTTGCCTGTCAAAGAAAAGACAATGACGGTAAGAGATATGGGAAGCTGCAACACAAAATGCTTGTGTGTTTGTCTGCTGACTGAACTTGCCAAGTATCTTCAAAGGCTTTTATTTTGTAATGATCCATTTCAGTCATAATCAATCCTATAATAACAGTCCTCCATAATTTTTTTTTTTTTTTTTACTAAGAACTAAACCAGATTTACCAGACTGTTAAGATGAATTACTATAGTTATTTACATCCACAAAGGACGTTGCTTTCACTTTGTTGGTCAAGTTGTCTGTCTTGTTTGAACATAATGATATAACTGATTTTCATGAAGGCCAAGGCACAGGACAAGGAAGAACACTACATTTTCAAGTGAAGCCAACGGAACGAGGAATTTTCTTTTTCCAAACATTGAGATTTGATTGCATTTGATTGAATTACATGACTGTGGGGCCTTGGTGGAGGTGTGTCATTTAATTTACAGTGATACTAATCACTAAAAATAATGATAAACTTTAGTTTAATTATAAGAAACATAGCAATACTGGTGACAATATAAATAAAAAGTGACAAATATACACAAATCTGTATTTTATAGGCAAAAGCAACTGAACATGACACTTCATGTTCCAAAATCTTCATCCTTCCAACCTCAATGAGTCAAACATTTAATAAGACTCCACATCCCTTATCAGGTGTTCAGTCCACCTGTCTTTCAGATTCTACTAAACCTCATTCATTTTCTGACATTTCAATGTGTTTCATCACTCTGTGGAACCACTGGGCTCACATGATGACAGAGATTTTGCCGCGTGAAACCACTGCCTCACTCTTCATTTGTTTGTCACTTTGAATCCTAAATAATGATTTAAAAAACAGCATAGTGACACAACACCACGTTTTTTCTGAGGCGGGCATTACTTAGAGGTGGTAAATCTAACACAAATATTTGAACTAGCCCCTTCAGAGCCTCATACGGTTCTGCACAGGCATTTTGCAGTTCTCTGTCATAGGTCGGCCCCTGAACTACTCCTGTCATGTGTCCCACATTTGGACATTCAGCCCCTGATCTTCCTCCTCTCAGCCGCTCTCTAACTTTACACCAATGTTCAGAAACATGCAGTGGGTGGAGTTACATTCAAGGTGTGTGTGTGTGTGTGTGTGTGTGTGGGGGGGGGGGGGTTACACTTGAATACAGACTATGAATCATTTAAAGGCTGCTCTAGATTTTCGTGTAAACAAAGAAAGCCGTTTACATCTCATCAAAATCCACTGTGTGTATTCTCTAAGTGTAACATTTAATTTTCTTCCCCATAAAATATTTAGAAAGATTTTCAAGCAAAATATCTAAAATTATGTATTATCTTTCATGCTTGCTTGCTAACAGAGGAGTTATCCATAGTTTACAATTCTGTTGTTCTGAATACCATTACAACACAGAGTACTAACCATTCTGTCTAATGGAAATAAACTGTCAATGTTATGTCAATGCCAAGAAAAAAAAAACATCTAATAAAATGCAGATTTAGGGATGCGTTTGAGGTTAGATTAACGCTATAAATAGATCAATGAGTTTAAGCCTCAGCAAAATATCCATTTTGATTAATCGAAACACTCCATTATCACCATCATCCTGCTAAATGGCATGTGGCACAGATGGTGGCCAGCAGTGGAGCTGGGAGATTTCCAAATGAGAACAGCCACTCTCACTGTACTGTTGTAAAATCACTGATCACACAAGCAGTGAAACAATACAAGCCCTGTGTGTCATCCATGTCATGACCATAAAACATACATTTTGGACTGCCCTTTAGGTAAGTTTCATGAGACAATGCTGTCTAATATAAAAAGACTTTTACAGCATCATTTTTTGGAAATTTTACAACTACCTAAAAATCAATCTCAACAAATCAATATCTAATTAAACTGGTTTTAACAGGGACAATACTGTTTTGGTTTTTTTTTTCCACTAACAAACATGAATGTTGCCTTGCCTTCCTCTCATAGATGGCAATCCAGTCTGTTGTGGCAAACCATTTATGGCCTTTAATGTCGCTGACTCCATTCTTCAGGTTGCCGTAACGTTTGGTCAGATCCACCTGCAGCAGGTTTCTCAACAGGTCTTTCAAATCAGAGCTGAAGTGGGATGGGAATCGTACCTGGAAGCAACATTTTAATAATTTTTTTATTTCACAGTAAGAGAAATAATTTATGTACCTATAGTACATAAATGGTACCTGTATTTATTCTAATCAGGTAATAATAATAACAATAATCTTAATGAATAGCTGCTTACCTTTCCAGACACAATTTTCTCATAGATTTGAATAGGCTGATCTGCAAAAAAAGGAGGGTAGCCAGCTGCCATTTCATAGATAAGAACCCCCAGGGCCCACCAGTCCACAGCTTTGTTATAGCCCTGAAAGAGTCAAGCCAGATACATGAATAACTAAGACTAATAAATGCATACATAAAAAACATATCACATTTTCATCAATGATTAAAGGTACTTCACACTTAAACTGTACAACACACAATATTTATAGTGAGAATGTCTTTCAACAAGTCATGTATGACTTTAGTTGAAAACACACTCTTCTAATATTTCTGGTTACATGTGTGATGTGCAAGTCTACAGTTCTGTTGTCGGCAAGTGTGACTGCTCTTCTGCAACTTTCACTGATTTATCATCTCCAACACCCTTCTATACAATTACATGCCTCTCCAGTGACAAATACTGCCAGTGTTATCATAATATAATCCATGCACTGAAATGTAGTCATCTTATGATTTACCTTTTTGATGCTCACTTATCCACGACCAAAGTCACTTATTTTGGCGGATGATTTTTATGTATACAAACTGTGGTATTTTGATGCCAACATGAATATTGCTGTGGTGGATTAGTGTGAATTATAAAAAAAAAAAAAGAAAAGCCCAGCAATATATGTACAAGTTTCATTTACACTGCAATGTTGAGGATACTGATTTGAATGTGCATTAGTCTCAGACTTTCTTGAAGATCTATTAAAAAAGTGCTAAGTCTAAAAAAAAAAACTTGACTTGCAAATGAAAACACACAATTGGTATAACAGTTTTAGGTTTGAGTACACATAACTTAAAGTGAACATTAAGGCATGTGTAGTGGAATAGTAACTACCAATCTACAGGTTTGCATTTCAATAAAATATCCATACTTTGCTGAGAATGATTTCTGGTGCTAGGTACTCCGGTGTCCCACACAACGTCCAGGTCCTGCCTTTTACCCGCTTGGCAAATCCAAAGTCTGTCACCTAAGAATCAGGAGCATACGCAGGATTTATTACCAAAGCAAAGGGTTGAACATATAAACAAAGGTTCCTTTGTACTGTAGCTCACCTGAATGTAGCCGTGGTGGTCGATGAGCAGATTCTCAGGTTTCAGATCTCTGTATATGAGATCTAGTGAATGGAGATACTCGAATGTCAGCACTATCTGGGCAGCATAAAACCGTGCATGTGGTTCACTGGAGAAGGGCAGAAAAGCATGTTTAGAGTTGTCAAGAACAGGAGATTAAATTAAGTGTGCATCTATTATTAAAGAGTAGCTGAGAAAAAACACTCACCTGAACCTTCCAATTCGTCTTAGGTGTGAGAACATCTCTCCCCCTGGAACATACTCCATCACCATGTACAAATTGGAGTTGTCCTAAATAAAAAGAGCAAAAAGTCACTTATACCTTGGCAATAACTAAGCAGAAGAATTTCAGTTTCTACAGGTAATAAAAACACACTGTACCTTAAACGCATACTCAAGTTTGACAAGAAAGGGGAAGCTCACAGCCTGTAATATCCTCTTCTCATTTAATGTGTGCTCTATTTGCTTGAGTTTCACCACCTAGCAGATTCAGAGAGATAACATGACCTTGTCAGGCAAACCTAACTAGAAACAGAGATAACCATAGTTTTTAGACCTTTTTTTTTAAACTTGTGTCCTCCAGTAATCCCATAATGCTTTTAGAATTAATTGTGGGTTTTCTTTTTAAAGGTATTTGTTACATGTACTAAGCATTAAACTTATTATAATTTATGTGGAAATGTTTTAAGCTCTTAAATAATAAACTCATATGCACTGACCTTCTGCTTGTCCAAGATTTTCATGGCAAAGTATTGCTCTGTTCCTTTATGTTTCACCAGCATGACTCTTCCGAATGAGCCAGTACCAAGGGTCTTTAATCTCTCAAAATCATCTAGGCACGTTGTGCTCTGTGGAAATAACAGAGCTACATGTGAGTCTGCTCAGTGGACAAAAGAACTGCACATTCTGAAGTTAATTTTTTTTTTTTCTGACCTGTGGTGGGCATTCCCATTTACGTAAGAAGTCTTCTTTGGCTTTGGCTAGAAACTCTTTGACTAAAAAAAAAAAGTACAGAAAGATAACAGTAAGCATACAAATTTTCAGACTGGATTACTGGCATGAAAAAACAAAACAAAACAAAAACCAAACACGTTTGAGTTTTGCACAGTAGTGGCATATTGCTCAAGTTTCAAGGGAAAAAGGAAGGACTTTAGAAAATTAAAAAATAAACTGGAGAAGGAAGAAGTATATAGGAAAAGTCAACTCTCATCTGGATATAAATTAGAAATATCACATACTTTGATCTAATGAGTTCACGTGACAAAACAAACACAAAACAACATCCAAGACAGGCAGACAAGTGATGCATACCAAGAGACTCAGGATATTTTTTTGTTTTGTTTTAAGAGTCTAATTTTAATAGGGGGAGAACACAGCACTCAAATTTACAGAGTCTCTCTGAGCATCTTGTGCATCACTTTTCACAATTTGAGGGAAAGCTATTACACAGCAAAAAATGGTAAGCAAAGACAAACCAATGTATGGGTAACACAGCAGACATCAGATATCCAGATTGAGAGAATGTGGATAACAAAAACACAGACTTATTATCAAAGCATACAATAAAAAGCAAGCACATCTAGCAAGTTTTCACACTGAGACCAATGCCGTTCAGTCATTCTGGTCATCTTTTGGAGGAATGAGCATACCAAAAGTCTCTATTGATCACCAAGGTTTTGCAGGAACAATCACCCACATGGATGGGATGATACGGAAGAGAAGACAGAGAGAAATATAGAGTTCATGTACATAACAAGTAAAACACATCAACAAACATGAAACATATGTTGTGAATAAAGCAACACGACGTAAGGAATGAAAACACAGTTGACGTTGTCCTGAGGAATTTAAACAGAGACTGACTCTCTTGAAAACAGGTGTACCAAAACTCCAAGGCGCAGGAATTCAGTCGTGCACATTAGGTCTGATGAAAAGATAATACTCTACACTACAGGAACACATTCTAAAGTTACTTTTGACTACAAAATGGCATACAAAACATGTACTTTCTATTTGTTCTCAATCTTTTGATTTATTTTGAAGTTCCTGCAAATATAGTAATTAGCCTCAAGGTTTTTTTTTTTTTTTAATACTTTGTGCCTCCTAGTAATAGTGTAAGATCAAGCTGTAATGTCATTTTTGACAAGTATTTGTTAAATGTATAAAGCCATATCAAACTTTTACGTACATTACATGAAGTTCTTATGTGAAAATGTTCCATGAAATCTCATACTACGTCATTAAACTCATGTACACTGAGCTTCGGCTTCTTCTGCACACACGGTGTTCATAACTAATGATTTTTTTATTTGCTTTGCATGTTTATATTCAATGTGACAAAGCGGTAAAGGAAGAGCTTTGAATAAAAAAAAGCTCTGAATGACGACAAAGCATTCCCCATCCCATCACACGCTGGTGTTTATACAGGCGTGTTTCCAACATTCTGGACTGAGACAGCCAAATGAAATGGTCCAAAGCCAGAGAAGTTAGCCAAAACCTTCCTGAGAGTGAAGCCAGTAACAAGTCAACCATAACATAGCCGACTTATGTCAATCTGCCCTAGTAAACTACAGTGTGCAAAGACAACTGCACAGTGAAATAAAATAGGTGTCATGACGGTCAGTGTTTAATCTCCATGTGCAAGTCGGACGGTGTTGTGGCATTTCAAGACAGACAGCTAACAGTAAAGTACAGAAAACAAAGGGGCTGGTCTATATACAGTACTGTAGGTAACCAGGTCGTCCCGTCAGGGCAGCTATGCTCCAGACAAATCTGCAGCTCAGGGCAGAGTGTCAGCTTAAATGGTTTTAACAGTTAGCCCAGGATCCAGGGTTCATAGTTAGACTCGAAAGAAATGTGTGGCAGCATGAGAACTATTGCTGATGTGATCATCTCTGTCTCCCTGAGTGCATCTGGTTGCCACTTCTCGCTGTGCCTGGCTGCCTGTTCTCTCTCAACAGGTCAATAAATCTCACACAGGAATGTGTTCACTGCATCATAAAATGACACTACTTTAAACAAAGTTCAACACCATAATATTTTAAAGAAATACAAATGCATGAAAAATGTTGATTATTCCAGTACATCTGTGGCCATCCTATCTTAAATAAACCTAAAAGTATTGCACATATCTGAAGAAACTACAGCTTATGTCCATTAAAACACAACCAGCTACAGGGAAACATTTATGATTTTTCACACAGGATGTTCAACAGTGACCAAGCGTACACATCAGAGTATATGCAAAGTAACACTGGCCTAGTCCGAGATACGTACGTCAGACCTTTCAAAGCTTGTAATACCCCTTATCCTCTGACGAAGGTCTGATGACAAGCTGCTCCAGTCAATGACAAGCTGAGTGTGAGAAGTTAGCTGTGAAGTTAGCCCTTACCACAGCAAGATTAAAAAAGACCCTAAATTAGTGTAAGTGACACAATTCAAAAGTGTTTATATACGTGTGTAAGAATGCTGGGAAGACCATAGTAGGTCCTGGTTTTATGAATGGAAAAAGGCCATTTGTCATTTCTTCACCATACTTGGTCATGATGCTGTGCTCTGTTTATGTTGCCAAGAATAAAAATGTGGCAGTGAAGCTTCAGGGCAGAACCACCATCACACTGAATCCTAGTCAAATGTATTAGCCATTTTCATCAATTAGTCATGGGTTTGTGGTTCACTGCTGAAGTTTTAAGATCACCAGAGCAAAGTTTGCTCGAAACGGCTAGCTACAAATGCTGCAGCCTGTGCTGAAACATAAGATCCACATCCTCATTGTTCCATCTATATGAAGGATGGCACCGCAAAGACGATGACGAAGGGACGCTAGCTGTATGTGTGTGTTTTTTAAATCGTTATCTAAGCGATGACACGCAGTGGGTAAGTGTATGTGTACAGGCCTGAGCAGCTACCACCATCAAGAGGGAATGAAATGACAGGGGCCTTCAGAGGGCTAATCCCCCTCCTCATAGCTAAAGTTAGCAGGCTAGGTGGTCATCTGGCTTGATCCTTCTTGTGCTCCACTTAGCACGTAAACAGCACTGTAAAGCGTTAAATGATCTGCGTGGATACTTTATCGCTATACAGTGTTGTATCTCTATAATAGATTTTTCATGAGCTGTTGAGGTTGTCAGCCTGTGCACCCCTTCCCCACCTCCTTGGAACCAACATAAGCATAACATCCACTGGTCCTCTTGCTGCTAGGTAACATGTACAGGCCTTGAGTGTGTTTTATTCGCAAAATTATGTCCCTGTACGGTGACATATAAGTTAATAAGGGCGAATGTTTGCGTCCGGTGGGATGAATATGCGGGGGATGACGGACGGCCCTTCCCTGCTTTGCTGGAACTGCTAGTTAGGGACAGTTTACGGTTTAGCTAGCTACTCTGTGGACACTTGCCAAGGTGTCAAAAGCCAAAAAAAACAAAACAAAAACATTCTAAAACAACGCCAAACCCAAGGAACATCTCAGACTTACCGCTCTCTAGCTCGTTGCCCTTCTTGGCGGTAGCGGCGTTCCCCATGGCGATCGCTCCGACGGTGAAGAGATGGCGGTGGCTAGCTAACCTTACTACCGTTGATACTCCCGAGCCCCTTCGTCCTCAAAACAAACGAAGCCAAATCGAGAGGAACGTGGAGGGGAAAAAAAACACACCAGTGTCCTTTCGTAGCAGCCCCCTCACTCTCCCTCTGGCTCTCCCTCGCCTTCTTCCCCCGGTTAGGATCTCCGCTCTTGCTAGTTCAGTCCTGCCTGTTTGGTTGACATGAAGCTAGCGGTCACTTCTGTTCTGACGGATCTGCCCCCCTCCCCTCCAACCCTCACTCACACACTCGAGCGCTCAGTTGCCTTCACGGCTGGGTTGGACACAGAGATGCCTGGATCCAGATAACCAAACCAAACCTGACCCGCTTCCGCGTTTTGGAGCATCACCGATTGCATTCACAGATTAGGATGACATTTGATCAGCACCTTCCCCTTTTCAGTGCGAGATAAATGTAACCCAGGGCGGCAGAAATGTGTCATGTTTAGGGTCAATGGAAAGTGGATACTAATTAATAAGGGTGCTGCCTTTGGGGACACCTAACTAAAGTGAACATAATATTTATAGAAGTGACCCACAGGCCGATCTATGTTAGAATTGTATTAAAATAAGTAAAATGCCACCAAAATAACAGTAGTAAAACCTTACCAAGTTAGTAACAAGACAAATACAGTCAAAAATGCTGGTTTTCTGTAGTTTCCATGAAACAGTTTTGTGTCTAAATGTACAATATTGACAATTAATGTGAGTTTTAATCAAAGGGAATGTTTGTCTGAGAGCTACCAGCTGTAAATGTACACAAACCAATATATATATAATAACACTTTATCATAAAATATCAGCAAACTCTCACTTTTCTTTTCTAATTCATCATATTCAAGCATGTAAAATTTAAGAAATTTAATCTTTGAAGCAGACAGATGTAATTAAATATTGTTCATTCATTGCTACTTGTTCTTTTTTTTTTTTTACTCCTGAATACATTAATGCATAATTCAAGAGAAATAACCCTTACATGCATTAATTATTATAAAATTGAATTATTACATGACTTAAATATGTCCAGTTGGATTTTTTTTTGTGGGAGATATGTGTATTACAGTCAAACACAAGTATAATCATAAATATATATTTTAGCATAGTATCCAAAAGCCTCTTTCCGCAAAGAAAACATATTATTGATGGATGTTGATATATGATTAGCCTATTTTTTGAGTTACATACACATCAGTGGTAATATCAATTATATAGTTATTATTTAAGTTATTATGTAGGTTTCTGGGTAGAAATGATGGTGTTTTAGTGCTATAACTGGGCCAGAAACAGCTAATTAGGAGCAATTATTGCAAGTATTCTCGCTAATAAAAAAAAAAAAACAAAAACTGAAAAATATCATGCACAAAATAGTTTAAATCAGTAAAGTATAATAAAATATGAGTATAACGTGGAAAAAATAAAAGTAATAAATAAAATAAATAAATAGAAATAAAATAAATAAAAATTAAAAATGAAAGAGGAAAAAAATAACACTGACACCTAACTGATTGACATTGAAAGATATATAAATTTATGCATACATACATACATACATACATAAACTAACACTCTTATAGTTGACCAATATTGTGATCATTGTTATTCAAGTGTGACTTAAATTAATTACAATTAAATTAAATATAGCCTGTATACAGGATACATTTCTGCAACACGGTGAAAACATTGTATGCAGAATGAGATGCCTTAAATAGACAAGCATTGTTGAGGAAAAAAAAGCTTACAGTTTAATAACTTTAATGTTAATGTAATTCTTTATATTTTGTCTGAAGCACAATTTACTCAATAAAAATGTATTTATCATACACAATACACAATAAAAGTGTATTCATCAGCCTTAATAGAATCAGGGTGCCTCAACAGAATACTGAACACTAGCCATGATTTAGACTTGTTGAGCTATAAACTAAAGAAAAACAGTCAAGAAAATGCATCTAAAGTAGGCATGTTAAAAAAAACAACAACAAAAAAACAGTTTTGTCAAAATGTCTTGGGGTGGACTTTTACAAGCTGCCATGGAAGGACTGTGCCAGCAGGGGTTGCTACTAGCAACAGAACACCTGGGCAACTGGAACCATCTGCTGGTGGGAGAAACTTCACCAGGCTGTCTCTCTGTTTTTTTCCTTCTTTTTCCTCTATACATAGCTTACTCAATATTTGTGCCAGATAAAATTGTCTTAAAAAACACAACCTGCCTAAATGATATGATGTATTATGTTACCAGTGTTGGGCAAGTTACTCAAAAACTGTAATACACTACTTATTACTCGTTTCTGCGATGAATTGGCAAGTTGTCCAGGGTGTACCCCGCCTTCGCCCTATGTGGCTGGGATAGGCTCCATGCGACCCC
>JAPTYR010000010.1:21157726-21167846 GCA_029814505.1 Siphamia roseigaster
TGTGTGTGTGTGTGTGTGTGTGTGTGTGTGTGTGTGTGTGTGTGTGTGTGTGTGTGTGTGTGTGTGTGTGTGCTGATCCTTATGCAGTCGATCCATGTGTCTTTATTCATTGAGCATTTCAGCATGGCTTGATGAGACTGTGGCTCAGAACTATGAAGAGTCCAGGAGCTACTGTTCTGTCTTTTTTTGCCTTTTTACCTAGAGCCAGAGCCAGTAATTAATGACAGAGAAACAAATCCCACAAGACATGAATTATACATTAGGCTGTTTATATGCACTCATGCTGTTTTGCTTCATTCAAGCCTACGTGATGGGGACGCAGGGCTTGGCATGGAAGGTAAGGGCCACAAGACAATTCATGTGTAGTTTTATATTCAGCATTGTGGAAAATATCATTATTTGTGTAAACAAAAAGTTGTAAATAAAGAAAAAACTAAAGCTGTTGAGAATTGTATTTATTTTTTTATTTTTAATGAGGGCTTCTGCTTTTTTTGGCAGTTGTCTCTAAAAGAGCCATAGACAGAAAAAGCTCTGGTGGACATATCCTGTGTCTTGCGTGGGGTAATTTATGAGGCCTGAAACTGAATACTGTAGTGCTGCAGACGTAGGACAGTCACAAGCAGATGTAGCGAATGAGAGGAAGGTGTTAAGACAGTGCACAATAAGACACATGTAGTCACAGACATGCAGAGAACAGGGAATATTGGCACAAATAAATATGCTCTAAAACTCCCTGTTATCCATGCATATAATGTCCCCTTAAAGAACTTTTTGCCAAAAAACAGAAAGTGATAAGCCATAGCAACAAGCCCAATAATTAGAGCTTTTTCTAGTCTCCTGTCTCCGGTACCTCAGCCTCTATTTCTGTGGCTTCAGAGGGTGGAACACAGGCTTAGTGCACGATACAGCTATAAATGTCCCCCTTCTTGAAGGCTCACCTGGAGGCGTCATTCAGTGATATAAAAGCAGACCAAAGTGCAGCGAGGTGCACAGCTGCGTTTAGCCACAAAATGGCTGAGCAAAAGCATCAGCTTTGCACTGATAGATATGTGTGGTATGCAGAATATGAAATAGGGGTTTTACTTGACATTTCAATCCAGTGTGGAGCCCACTTCTGTTCACTGCTACCAGATTACTCCAAGTGCCTCAGTGATTCGGACAAAGCCGTTCATTTTATGCCTCTCGTCTTTAGGCTTCAGATCAATGCTACCTCAAAGACAAATTAATTTTCTCCTTTCTCTCCTTGTTAGCCTGAAATTCTCTCTGCAATTACTGGCTTTTCTGATTTTCTTTCTTTTTTTTTAAATTCATTGGACTGAATTCAGTTAACGTCTGTGCACATCACAGAAAATACATTACTGGTGTCCCCCTAAGTTTCGTAACACCATACGCTTGGTTGTGCTTTTTATTGGCATGTACCTCTTTGAAGAGACCTCTAAGGAGGTATACTCTGTAGGTATCGAACATGGTTGCCTTGTGTTCACAACACATTAGCAGAACATAGACGTTTTCTTTAAATAGGTGTGAACTGTTTGGAGCAATAAGCAGAAAAATCAATTTGGTAAATGATTGCAGCTAATCACTCCAACCAGGACCACAATTAAGAACTCGGCAACACTACGAACACTTAGGTTTAAATATAGAAAAATACAGCCAAGGAGCTAAGGTCAATTATTTCCTGCTTTGATCACTTTGCTAAAATTCGAATAGAACCTTTGGGTCCTGCTGGCACCTCAGTGCCTCTGTAGGATGAGCATTACAGCCAAGGTTGATGCTTCTGACAGAAAAGGACACAAACTCTTATTGTGTTACATGACTTTTACAAACGAGAGAAATACTCTGAATTTGGTGTTCGAGGTAACTTCAGTCTGTGGTCGATGAATCTTAATGGGCACAATTAATTTCCTTTACGCCTCAAGTGCCCCTCAGTTTCAGAAAGAGAGAGAGAGAGAAAGAGAGAGAAAGAAAGAGAGAGAGACATTATTTCAACACCATTAGATTACCCTGTAGAATAGGATGTTTAATTCAACCCCATATCATCGGAAGCAGTAGATCCTTACAGCTACACAGTAAAGAAGTTAAAGGGGCAATTGGTAGTATTTTTTTATATAAAAATGGAGAGAGAGAAAGAGTCCCCACAGAGCTACAACAGAAATATGGCAATGCACAACCCACTCCCAAACCGCTAAAGTAACATATTCTCTGGACTATATTTTGTACAGTCGTGAAAAATAATTATGATCATCATATACCATTTCTGCAATTAAGAAGCCCATAAATATTTTCCACTGAACCTGGAATATTTAAAAACTGTAGAAATTATCAACAGTGTAAAGAAATACCAGCTTTGATTTTATGTCAAAGATAGTGTATTGCGTTGCAGAGATAGCGAATCACTGAAATTGAGCTAAACCAGCTATATCATAAACAATAGACATGCCATGCAAAGATTAAGATAGAAGTGTTATCTTGCCAATTTCTCTGAGTTTGGCACTGGATGCCAGCACCATAATTATCTCCTACAGTTTATTTTTAATCTTAATCACTTTCAATTCAGCCCTGGAACAGGGCAGATCTAAAAGAAAAGAAAAAAAAAAAACACTAATAAACAAAGAACCAATTATTTTCAAGTGCCATTCACTGGGCTCAGTGTACTGCTGCTACCACTGGCATCTAGTTACCTCGTCTCTCTTCCTGAGCTCATAACATTTCAAAATGTTCCTATAAAACACATTTAATGATCCACAGTGACGTTGCGCTGCAAAGACGCATTTCTGATTGGATCCCGATAACAGCGACGGAAACGGGCGCTTAGAATAATGAGTGAAATCAACAACTATGTTCTTTTGAGTTTGTTGATTAAATGTACTGTTCCTGCAGCAAGTGGCAACACCAGGGCTATATGGCATTTATGTTTACCGAGGCATTACAGTCGCTGAGAGAGCACATTAAACCCTTCATTGAAAATGCTCTGTGATGGCCACTTTCCTCTTCTCCCTAAGCCTCTTTTGAGACAAGGAGGGTAATTATGATAATTCAGTTGTTAATTACATTTACATACATCAGGACGTGTAGAGTCGAGCAGGCAGTTTGCATGCATGGAGAACTCATTAAAGTTTGAGTATTTTTCATACCTCCTCTAACATACTCTTAATTGAGGCTTTCGTTGTTCGGCAAAACAGACACAAACTTGGAGCCCCCTCCAATGTCAAGGTATCACGCTGGGAAGATTCCAGGGAAAAGGCAGGAAAACAAACAGACGTGTTGACAAGAGGCCAGAGTTCAGGCGCACACAGCCTCCATTAAGACATCAACACTGACCTCCTTTAACAGCACAAGTCAAGAATCAGATTTCCCCCCTGGCAACCCCTCCCCAATATCCAGAAGTTAAAAATCATAACCTAATCCGAACCAGTGCTCTGGGGCAATCGGAGCCTCTGACACCACATGGAGTCAGGTCAAGATCCTTGTTTTCTCACTTCATACAGGAGCCTTAGCTCGGCTCTATGGGATAAGGTGGCTGCTGTCAGGTAATTAGGCCTATTATCAGCTTGATGTAAGGTCCCTGTCTAATGACACGTATGTCGCCTCTCAACACTTCACAGATTAATATAAGCCCCCTAACCGCGAGACAAGATTCTTCACTGTAATTGATCTCTCTTTACAGCTTTCAGCCATTCATCTACCTTGATTCACCATGTGGCACATAACTCACACACTTCAGCGTGGCGGTTTTAAAAATACTTTGTCACAATAGGATAACTGTTATCTCCTGATCTATTACACTCCTGTGAAGTTGATGAGGTAGCCATGGCAACACAACTTCAACTCCCAAGGTAATGAGGAGAGGATAACCAACATACTGAGCACAATACTTCGCAAATGTATTCCGAGCATTAGAGGGAAGTTCAGGAGGGCAGTGTTCATAATGGTTTTGGATAAGGCCTGAGATTAAAGAATTTGATAGGGTCCGAGCTTCAGCTGGAGAGAGTGCCTCAGCTTGCCTCATGGTAATAAAGAAGTCAGTTCTGTCGTGGTGAAATCCCTCCAGGAGCTCTCCCTCATTCCAAGGTGAATCTGTAATTTCGGTCTGCAAATGAGCCCTTTCCCCAAGACTAACACAACCCTCTTTTCTTTATCACACCTGAATTGCATCCAAAATTAAAAGGCAGCCATCTGTGACTTCCTGCGCCGCAACCACACAACAAAAAGCATTACATAAAGATGATGCACCGAACAGAGATGGAACAGAACTTACTTTCAGCGGGATCTGGTGGCCCGAAGTCCAGATCGTAGCGGAGGATGTAAAAGTTATTCCACACATAAAGCTGGTTGTCCCTGGGGTTGTAATCCACAGCGGTTATGTACTGGTACTGATTGGGAAAGAGAATGTCAGTGTACTCGCCCTGGCTCAGCTTGGTGTTATAGATGTAATCAATTTGGCTTCTGCTGGCCTCGCTCTCATTCTCTTCGTAGGTTGAACGCACCACATGCAGCACACCGCACACCATAAAGGCGTTGGAGGCAGAGCGTTTGTCATAAGTCGTTTCCCATGTGGCCTCAAAGCGTAGCGTGTACGGGTTGAGCTGGCTCACCACAATGCGCCCATTGTTCTGCTCCGTGGCATAGATTACCCATAAGCCCCTCTCGTCTACTGCCAGGTCAATGTCAGTCTTGCCACCCCAACGGTATGGCGAGGTGTCATGATAGTTGGCATTATTAACGATGGCCTCGCCACTCTTTATGCGTGTGCGCAGGTCAAACTTGACAATGTTTCTTGTGCGTTCCTTGTTAAAGAAGATAGCACCATCGTAAGCCACGAAGCCTGTTCCGTCGACGCGGTGAGGCAGTTTATAAGTGGTCGTCTGGCGACTGTTTTTGAAGTCCTCCAAAGAGGCGTACTCGATTAGGGTGTCAGTGCGGTACGGCGTCCAGGGCATGAAGAACACTTTATCGCCAGCCTGCAGTGGGTCTTTGCACCATGAACCTGCTTGTTGCTCTGCTTCAAACAGGAAGGTGGCAGCTCCTACACCCTTCAGAGTCCCAGGACAAATGAAAACTAGTGACAAAGAAGAGAGTGACAAAAAAAACAGTGAGGCAAAATATTACAAGGACATAGAGCACACTTGTCTATGACACGCATCACTCTCGCTGCTGTACAATATAAGTGCAGGACAGAAAGATCAGGGACTGTGAATTTGGAAGAATTTTTTTTTTTTGTACTAATGCTGTGTACTATTGCTAATGAATAGTGGAGAAAAAAAATAAATAAATGAATGTGTCATAGTGTAATCAGTATGAGAAATGTGAGGTTAAGGAAACTTGCGTCAAGGTTCTGCTGCTACACCTAACAGGGACAAAACAAAATAAAATACAAACCAAAAAGATAAAATCCTGGAAATGAAAGATATGGGGAAACGGGGAGAAGTTCACAGATTTATTTGTCTTTTTTTTCATTTAGTGGCTTTTGGCATCAAATGCCACATGAACAGTTGGGTATATGGACACACTGCACATGCATATTCACCTGACTGAGGTCATAAACGAAAAAAAAAAAATAAGAAGGGAACAGACTTCACATCTTGTGGTAAGAGTGAAAAACAGGTTGTCAATGGTGGTGGTGGCAGCAAAGCAGAGGTAAGATGAAAGTGAAGGTTGGGGAAGTAGATCGAACAGTGGTAAAGGATTTTCACTACTTCTGTGGCAAAAGACAGGAGTAACCACTGATGGTTGAGGGAGGCCATGGCAAGGTTCCCATTTAGAAGGTTAAATTAATTGGTTCTGGACAGAAACGAACACACTGAATTCTTTTCTTTTCAAACTCGCATTTAGTCCATGCCAATCTCACTCAGCCATCACTGCTATTTCACATCACGTGCTATGGGTGCAGCAGAAGTAGGGCCAAGCAAACTACGACTAAGCCAAATAAGAATAGAAATAGAAAACGATTTATTCTTCAAGGGTGAACACAGCGCTAAGTAAGAGTCCCTGAAAAAATAAACACCCAACAGTTGGTGTTTTTCTTTCACATTAAGAGAAAAAAAAACTACATTCGATGATCGTGGATGTCATTTGAAATTCTGTTTTGGAATTCATTTGGACTCCATTGGTGCATACAATCCTCCTAAGGGTTTAGGATTTGACAGGAGAGGCAATCAGGGGGGAGGAAACGTGAGGGGAGCTGTACTCAACACCACAGAACAAGGAGCCGGAGGGGGGATAAAGGACCAGACCACTCATTTACCTTTTTGCTCCACTTCTATTTCAGGCAGTGGAAAAGAAAGCAAAAAAAGAATGCAAAAGGGAGAGAAAGGTTATCATGAGTCAACTACCAGGTACAAGAGAAGATATTAGTTGGAGGATGTGACCATGAGACGAACTGCAGGGCTGTAATAAAAAAAGAAAAACTAGAAGGAAAGATGAGGTTTGTTAGTGAAAGGCTTCTCATCCTAGGATATAAAGTCACACAAGTTACGGCTGGAGACAAGCTACAGTATGTGCAACGTTTTCCAGGACATTAAACTTCTCATTCCTATATCATCTTTAAACTGCTGACAAAATAATGTAATAGCCACAGTACACACAGAATAAATCCCTCCAAAAAAAAAATAAAAAATGCTTGTCTGTTTTTTTTCAAACCCTGGACATATTTAGATGGATAACATTCATAGGGAAACAGCAAAGAAGTTATTTTTGGCATATTTATTGACTGAGGGTGGGATTTGTTCAAACTTTTTAAACACAAATCAAAACTTGATTCCAGCTCGCTCGCCTACACACATTAAACATGACACGGTGCATGTTACGGACCAAACTCTTAAATGAGCTAAACAGAACAGCAGCACATGAGATGACTGATGAACAGTCTGCCTAACGTGGAGGTTTTTTTTTTTTTTTTTCAGCCGACTCTGCGTACACTGGGTCAGGGGGAGAGGCTAGAGGCGGTAAATGAAAAATTGAGAGTTAAAAAAATGAGAGCAAAGAGGTTAGTCAGGGAGAGCTGCAGAGGAGGTGAAAGGGAGGTCTGTTTGAAAGAAGAAGAAAAAAAAAAGAGTCAATATATCTGAAAATGTTTACATTTCATCAGTTTAATATTAAGTACTTTCACAGGATGGATGAAACCCACAGCTGCTGTTAGGAGCCACTTGTAAACACCCTTTTAAGGCAGATTAACTCCAATAAGATGCCAGAAAGACTTTAAAATGGTGTTGAATTTCAACAACTCTCAAAGTACATTAAACCGAAACATTTTTGAATAGAAAGACTAGAGTTACCACCGTAACAGGATATTGGTTCATCTAAGAAAAGATGCAGAAAGCTCGCAAACATTTGGGAATTTTCTTACACTCTCATAAAATTAAAACTCATTTCAGCTTTATTTCATCCAGATTCACACTGAATCCTTTTGCATTCATCCAGTCTTTCCTTTCTTCACCTCTTTTTAGGCAAGTTTGTACAATAAAATAGGATATAAACATATTTAATTTCTCAGTTATAATTTAATATCATGTAGTCTGTATAACAGCCCCCATAAAAAATGGCTGCCAGTGAAGGCTTAACATCCAGACTAGTGGAAAAAGATTTTACTATTGATTTTTTTATGTTAGAAATGAAAACTCTATTACCTCATAATGTAAGCACAGGACATTTAGCCTTGTGCTTTTTATTTCTACAGTGACTCCTAAATAAAACATATTTGTGTATGCTCATAATCTTCATGTTGATTTTTTTCTAATTTAACAAGGCATGAATGTTTCCTCTTTATTCTATCCTATATCCACAGTTATGTAAACGTATAAACTTTTAAAAAAAATCTGATTATGACTAACAAATTAATACAGACATATGTATAATTAGATTTATTTTTGCTAATTTGGGATTACCATCTCTTTCAATGACCCCACTCTTAAAACGTTCAGCATTATTAATAATTATTTACATTAAATTTCCTCTAATATAGTTAAACAACAAATTCTGTAAAATCCACACAAATAAAAAGACGACAGTAGTTACAGCATGTTTTTTTACACTTGGAAAAAAAACACAGCAAGAGTTCAGTATGAGATTTGGATGGCGATACTTACTATAAGGAACACACTCATACTGGACCTCTAAGTACTTGTAGGTGCCGGGGCATGGATCAGGAAACACATCAGAGCCAGTGACAACCACACACTGCGTACGGTTGTTGCACCTAGAGAAAAAAAAAGATTGACCAGAGATTTCATCATGACTACCCTTAGCAAGAGTACTCGGCAAAAATAACATTAATAACACAGAAGGGGAAAAGCTCATTGCAGCGCTACAATTAAAATGGATGAAATCCCAGGCAGGGCTGTCTTATACGAATTCTAGTGTAAACCTTGGCAGAGAAAGGATTGAAAGCATTAAGAAAGAGTCAATGAATGTAAATTCATGTATTAATGAGTATCAGAGACAGAGCAGCTATAGGCATGTTAAGAATTAGTGGTGGTATTTCCTTTAACATCTTCATACCGCTATTGAAAAGGAAGACATTCATTAAAACACACATGGCAGGTGGCTGTGGCATGCAGTGGACCGGAATGGCGGCCTCTGGTGAACAGAGCAGCTCTGCCGCATGTGCGCAACAAACACGGTGTGAATGTGTTATTTCTGCAGGAAGTGATTTCCCTATCAGTATATAAATGGAGTCCCGCAGCGAAATAACAGTTTGATGTGTGTTTCACTTGTGTGTGTGTGTGTGTGTGTGTGTGTGTGTGTGTGTGTGTGTGTGTATAGAGGTAACAAAAGTAGGGCTGTAAAAATTAAAACATTAAAGCAGATTAATCCATCATCATGATTAATCTCGTTAATTAATTTTTAAACACAATCAAATGGAAGAGTTGTTTAGTTGAAACTGTCGAATAAACATGTTAATTGCGTTCGTGCATATATTTATATGTATACACATACACACAGGTTTTTTTTTTGTTTTGTTGTCTTTCGTGTATGTTTCGGATATTTTATCACATTTTTTGTTAGTTTATTTTCTGTATTTTAGAAGAGTTTTTTTAAAGGTTTTGTATTTTTCCATTGCTTTTTTGTTTTATTTTTTTTTCTTGTGAATTTGTGGATTTGTTAGCACTAGGCTAATGTGTTGCCTCGCTTACAACAAACACATTAAGTGTAGATATATTCACTTCTTGAGTCTGTTTGCTCATGCAAAACACAATTAATATAGATTAAAATTGAATATTTAATCATGACAAATTGAAATTAATCCAAAGCAATCTTGTGATTAAATTGATTAAAATTGTATCATTTTATAGCGAGACAAAAGTACTCATTCTGTACATAAGTAGAAGTACAGTTACTTGTGTGGAAAAAATACTCTGGTAAAAGTAGAAATACTGATCCAACTCCTTTACTTAAGTAAAAGTAAAAAAGTACAACTTCTGAATTGTAATAAAGTACAAAAGTAAAACTGCATATTTTTTTTGCCACGAACGAAACTATACTTATTCAACCAGGGAAAAAAATTATAAAAGTTTCTGTTTTCTAATTCTACCATGACTGGTTCTGACCAGAGTTCTGCACGAGGTCGGATACCTGAGAGGAAACCCACATAAACATGTAAAAACAAAAGTATATTAATTTTTACAGATTAAATTAAATGCTGGCCGGTCGTGGGCAAGGATGTGCGAAAAATAAGATTGGACCTGTTTCAACTAAATAATACAAAAATGTTTTGTTTTTTTCAGTGACTTGTGAAATACTCTGGTTGAAATTATGACCTGTGTGTTGTTAAGGTCAGTTTAGATCCACTTATAAAAATAGGATTAGAGCCAAAATGAAATCCTCAGTGCTCTGTCAACCAATATCGAGATCCTCTCCCAATCATGTGAGGTTTTGAGGATTCTCATTTTGCCTTTTTATCCAGTTTACTTGCAGAAAAACAAAACAAGCACAGATGGGCATGTCCACACATGTGAGGTCAGTTCAGTTTGGAAGTGGTGGTTTGTAGAGGGCACATCGAAGGTTAAACTGACAAAAAAAAGAAAAAGGAAAAAAAGGTCCAGGGGCTCACATCAACAATATTAAAAACAGTGTTTATTTGTTCACATTTTGATCACAAACACTAACTCATTCCAGACCACCT
>JAPTYR010000010.1:21167946-21184722 GCA_029814505.1 Siphamia roseigaster
CACTTGTGTGTGTGTGTGTGTGTGTGTGTGTGTGTGTGTGTGTGTGTGTGTGTGTGTGTGTGTATAGATGTTTCTCTCAGTGAAAAAAAAAGTTAAAATAAATGAAAAGGGAGGGGGTAGGAACAGCAGAGGACGGAGTTTGTGTAAATACTGTATAGGGTGAAATTGGCTCCGCTTCAATCAAGCTCTCTCGAGGCCGAGGGATTGAGAATAATGTCAGCAGTAAAAGAGGCAAACAAGAAAAAAAAAAAAAATTGGCACCAAAATAGGACATTCAACAATTTGCAAGCCTGAGATAAATATTTCACAAGGTCAGTAGCAGTCATGCAAGTTGGACATACATTTCAACATTGGACATAACTTTCAAAGAGCCATTAGTAATTCAAGAGGTTTTCTGTCACTATAAAATAGGATTGCACTGCACAACATCCAAATTGAAAACCACACAAAGCCTTGACGGTGCACTTTCAGGTATGCAGGATGGTAAAAAATAATGAATCAAAAGACAAATGTGTGTACATTAACCAGGCTTTACTTTTCAAACCTCACTCTATATCCTTTCTTAAAACTCTCCCTGTGATACTAATGGATTATTAAACATTATATGTGAATAAAAGAGGTGCGAAGTCCATTATGAAGTTAAAAAAAAAAAAAAAAGATAGCATCAATACCTGCTGTGATGGTTTAACATAGTGGACAGTATGGTGCCAGACGTATTTAAGAAACTTACTTTAATGGTTTGCCTGCAGTGAATGTTAGAAAGAGCTATTAATTCAAAGTTCATAGTCTACAAATCACACTGAGTCATGCTACTGGGACTGGTAAGTAACAGCTGATGTAGAAATAGTGTGCAGTATTCTTTTTTATTCTACATCCTCTATCGTACCTTTAAGGAATTTTTACTTTTCGCTGGATTTATTTGACTGATATAAAATAATTACAATTCACACACTTCAAATATACCAACCTTTTTATTTAAGAATATTTTTAGTTGTTTTTTTTCTTGTTTTCACTGCAGGATTTTCTATGTGTATTGCTGGATTTGTTTTTTGTTTTTTGTTTTTCTCATTATTATTAAATGTCAACATTTTATTAAGAATAAGTCTAATATGCATACATTTTTCATTGGTCTTTCTTATTTCTTAGGTGTCTGGAATTTTAGCAGCCGATACTCTACTGTGTTCATGAGCTCGTTGTTAAATTTGCAACTCTGCTGTGTGAAGTGCTGGATGTGCAATGGGTTTATCACAGCTTTTTTTGCTAAAAACAGCTGCCGACCATCTGAAAAAAAATGAACACTAACGGAACCTGTGAATTAAAACAGAAAAGTGGTAAAAAAAAATCCTGCAAAACAGGATGATTTATAGCCAGAACACTTGAAGTTGAGACACACTAAAGGCACAGCTTCATTCCAAGTGTTCCCTTTTTCACATGACAGATCATTTCATCTACATTAAATATAAAGAGTATTGATTAGTACAGCTTCAAGAAGATCCAAATACTTCCTCCACCCTTGTTCCATTTAAGTTGCAAAAAGAAATTTGCTCAATTCATTTCATCAATCATTTATTGTACTTTAATTTTTAAACTTCAGCTTTTGAGAAAAGGGAGGATGCTGTTGCTAAGCATTTTGACATGGCTCCTCTGTTTGAAAGAGCTGCTGAAACTGCAGCATGTACTCAAAAATATTTTTTTGAGCACATAGTCATGTCAGGGAAGTGTTGTCCTGCTCGCTTTTTATCTAACAGCTGCACTCCTGACTAGCTAAAAGATTTATTCTGTCAATTTTACTGGGTCAGGTAATAGGTGGCCCAGTGAAATGATGCAATGCAACTCAGCAAAACAACCTTCCTGGTATTATCTTCTTGTGTATGAACAGGTTGTGTACCAGCACCAGTTCAGGACAGAGAGGTGGAAGGATCAAGGCAAGAAGAGTGAGAGGCCAGGTATGCATCTATTTACACAAACGATAACCTGATTCCAACACACGCCCAGTAACAACAGTTTCCTTCGGTTTCTTCATACATTTTTCATGTAGTCACATATTTTGTCTGCAGCCAGCATTTCACTTGACGAAACCCTCCAATGCAGATGTTGAAATGATGTAGTTTGATTCCTGTGTGCTTGTTTTCATTGTGAAATTGGGCTGCTTTTGTTGCAATTTCCAAACCAACAAAAGTGCCACTTTGTGCAGCAGACTTCCCATTGTTTCCATCTCTGCGGTCTTGTTTAATATGTTTATTTATCTGTCTGTGTTGCTATTGGTTTTTGTTAATCTTCCCCATATGGGCAGTGCATTGTCTCCTTTAATGTGATGTAGTTTAAAAAAAATAAAAAATAAAAAAATCCCTGTTTTAGTTTGCTGCAGAGTAGTAGACAACTAATCAGGGTCTTCCAAAGCACAGTGACTACGCCAACATCCTTGGTTATCACATCAACCTTAATTACGGTCAGGAGCCCAATTCCTCTGATCTGAATCATTAGAATAATTGTGGTTAAGGGTTTGTGGTACAAAGTCTTCTCAAAGCTTTCCCTTACACAATGCCTCCAGGGGATCTTCGATGGAGATAAGTTTGAAGTGCAGCTCAGGCAAGTGAGACTCTGACATGTCAGCAGATGTGATGCACAATAAAGCAGGTTGCAGTCAATCTGAGGGCCATGGACACCGTCAGCAGGGTGTTACTGCGTTAGGGAACTGAGACTGTGCTGTAAATTTAGAAAGACATGATCTACTCCTGAGCTGTTCTATAAAAGGTGCATCTCACAGGAGTAAATACAGAAGAGAATAGAGGCAGGGAAAAAAAAAACCCAGAGGTGTAAGATGGTGGGCGATGATGTTCAAAAGCTCGCTTACAGGGGCCAGGGTAGGACAGGGCATGTGCATTTGACGATGAACTGTGCTGGTTACTATTTATGAATAGTTCATCCAGTGCCCTTTAAAAATACACACACCTCTAGGGGTAAGCAGAAGTCGAGTTGAAGTGTTGCTGTGCTGTCGTTTGACAGCGGAACAGCATCCTGTGAGAGGGTAACTGGGATAAAAAGCATGATGATGGGCATTGCTCACTACCTGAGGCAAAGCCACTTCAATGCAGTACAAGTATTTGAACAAAGCAAGCCCAATGTTCCAGATAGGGAATTAAGAGGGTGTTCATGTGACTCGCCGTCTCTCTGTGGTACACTGATTATCACTCAAACAGCAGCAACAAAACTGGGCTTGTGTGAAGAGATCTAGCACATGGTTGTCAATTCCTGCCTGTCAAGAATTAGCCTGTGCCAAGTTTTATGTATTTTAAAAACGCCACCTACATAATCTAGTCAATGAAGGAGCCAAAAGATTTAAAAGGTGCAACATGTTGAGTAATTGTCCATTGTGTAGGTGGCTGTAGGAGATTGTAAAACAGAATTTCGCATGTGTGGTAAAGTCACACACAGCTTTAAAAAAAAAAAAAAAGAGAGAGAGAGAGAGAAAAAAATACACCCCTTGAGGTCCATTCCTTGCCTCCCCAGCTTCTGGTAATATTTGTGAAATAAGATCCCTGGTCTCCCCAGCTTTTTACCTTTGTGATATAATCTTGTAGGCATCGGGGAGGTAGCAGTTGACGTTCTCCATCTGGAATGGGTCAGCGTCGCAGATCTTGTCGTCGGTTCGGCCGTAGTTGGCCGTCTCGATCATAATGACATCACTCCCTGGGCAGCGGAGATCAATTGCATATCCTTCACATGAGAGCTCTCTCCTGACCAGCCCGAAAGGCAAGGCTGCACGGCTGAACCCTGTCAGAGGGCGAGACACACAAAGACGGAGGAAAAACTTAAGCAAATAAAATTAATGACTTAAAGGGATCACGGCTGCAGTACAAAAAGACCACACAACGTGCCGTAAAAATCCACTGGCGAAAAAAAGTCGATAGGCAACAGCAGTCCAATGTTTACCACAGTTTTAAACAGGCGAGCCATTACACACGACACAGCAATAGGGAAAGACGAAACAATTCATCTCCCCATCTCGCTGTGGTCTTGAATGTTGGCTAAGACATCAGCTCAAAGTCACTGGAGACCAATGGTAACCTCATAAATTCTTGAGCAAATACAAAGGCAACAGAGCATCAGAAAGGCCTCCACCTCCAGTTCAGCCAAACATATCTGGACTGAGAATAGTTTGTTCTACAGTCGAACAAGCCCTCCTCATTTGTTTCTTTTTCTTTACTTGGTCTGTAAAGTAAGATAGAGGAAAAAGGCCGAATCCTGGCAGAATAGAGTGTAATATAATCCATTTTACAGTGTCGGCGATCGAAGAGGGGACTGTCTGGAGTCCACACAGGAGGAAAAATCTATACATGGAACACAACAGATGGGAGCGCAGCCAAATAGCTCCACTTTGGGGGGAAATTAACTATTTCAATCAGTCCTGTCCTCTCTTTCGGCAAATTAGGATGAAAGAGTATTCATTTGTATTTCCTTTTTCTTTCAGAGTAATAAAGTGTCATGTCGTGAAGAGGATGTAACTTGTGAAAATCTGCTAAGGAAAAGAAAGAGATAGATCCATTATCGGGGGTTTAAATGATCCACAGGAAAAAAAAAATTGTAACTGTCTGCAATTCTGAGAAAACAATTAGGTAAAATCTAAGTAGAACATGCAAATGTGTTCCATTTAAGAAGTGCAAGCAGAGCACTGCATGAACTGCCAATAATCGCTGTTGTTTGCAGCAATGGTGTGTCCCTGAGGGGGCAGCTACCATTTGTATTTTCTGCACTGCTCTCTCCTAATTAGCCCTCCTTTCAGCCTGTTACCTTTTCCATGCTCCCATTGGCTCCCATGCATTGTCATGTACTAACACTTACCACCCCGGGTTCATTTTGCCCCCTCACTCTAATTATCCTCACACTTTTGACAGTCAGGAGCTGACGCAATTAGCATTGTTTGAGCGGCTCCAAGTAGAAGTGATTCCGGCTTGAAATTCCTCCCCTGAAACTCCGACCCACATGTCTGCAAGTCATTTTAGCCTGCTGCGCCTGGCTCAGTTATAATGATATTCTGTGTCAGTCTGCACATGTCACACTGGCAAACAAAAAAAAAAAAAAAAAAAAACCTCAGACATCTGTGAAACATACATAGTTGAAAATCTAATGTGGAAGTCACCGCATATTAGGAGAAACTCCTACATATACTAGTTGTAGTAGAAGTATAACAAAATATGAAACTAATGGTATAAATTCTCTGGCATTCAGCCACTAGACATTTCATTATAGGACCATGATCTATCTAATGGCCAGTAGATTCTGCTTAGCTGGACTGTTTATCACCTCATTAGGAGACGTCAGGGTAGCCAAACCATAAGTGGAGGCCTGTGAGGTCACTCCATCTATTCCAATAACCAATACAATTACCCACACCTTTCAGAAAACCTGTCCAGAGTGGTGGATGATAAAACACAGAGGGAAGTCGCCGGCTTTACTGCGAAGACTAATGATCATCCCGCCTGCTATTTCTCATGGAAGGAGTGACGGGTTTATCACGGCCGCTACATGGAGCAGACAGAAAGAATGCATTTCATGAGGTTTTGAAATTCTGAACTGAGACAACCTTTTGGTGAAAGCGGACAAAAAAATAGAAAAAAAAAAAAACCTGATGGACACACAAATGAACACCATCTGCCTTTGTAGCCTTCTTTCCCTCTCTGTCCATTGGAGACTCCCACCATTTATCACGGCACTATGATGTGATGGCATGCTGCTGTCAACAGACGGCTAGCAATTGATTAGACTTGTGCCTGACCAACCTCCTCCTTCCGCTCGCCCATATAGATCACTTTGGTCATAGGCTAACACTACATCAATTAGGGGGAGTATCTGGACAGTACTGGTGGCCTAAAGAACAAATTGCTTCTTTTCCAAACTGCGGATAGTCTTGGACTCATTAATGACTGTCTTGTCAGCTTGTAATTGGGCAAGTAATGACAAATCTGTTGAAAAGGTTAATATATATATAAACAGGCTTTTTGCTCTGTATGAGGAAGAGAATTTAAATGAAATGATTTAACTGGATGTTGCATAAAATATCATGATTTAAACCAAAAGAGAAAACCTAGTGACAACAAAAGTTTCTGGATCTTGGCATTTTTCTGTGTTGATTTTTTCTTTTTTGGTTTAAACTAGCTATGTGAGATTGTGGAAGGAGAAGATTGTTTGTGTGCACAAATGTCAATGTCTTACGGAGGTATGAAAAGCTTTTCATCTTGCGTGCTGTGCTTTGTTTGACTGCTCAACTTTGCAGCAGTCGAAGACTGCGACAGAAGGGCACCAGCTGCAGAGAAAACGGTGTCAAGAAAAATGGAGGAAAAATCCATAGCACAAACCGTGAGTGCAAGAAAAGGCAAGGCTGCTCAGTCTTTATCAGTATGCGAGATTAACATTAAATTACACAATCAGTCAGGGAATTAAAAATGCTCTATATAGAACATTTAGTCAAATCGCCATGGTAACCACTTTGACTTAGCTATAATTGGCTGCGATCCCTATTCCTAGCCTTGTTGACACAATGCCTTATCATGCATTCTGGTCAGTGAGTGACTGTGAGGGAAGTAGCTTTTCAAATTCCTCCCCCTGACCTGCTTGCTAAGCCTTCTATTGAGCTCAAGAGAGCAAAGCAAGGGCCAGGACCAATTCTCAATATGATGCATTCTGGGAGTTTCCTTCTTCTCCAGTTGACAGCCTATAATTCACTAGTGACAATCCCACCTCATAATACATATTTTGTTTTCTATCAACACCCTTGAAATTGGAAGTGGCACTGTGGCTCAGATGGGTGCATCTGAAACCATCCACGGAGTTACAGTCTGTGGCTTTTAAAACCCAAGAGATGAAATGAAAGATAATGGAGGTTTGGTGTTGAAATATTGCCATTTGGCACCTGGAAGCACCAGACCATAACACACATGTTGAGCTTCATCTTTGCTTGAGAGCACAGTTGTGACCAACCTTTAACCCTACCAACTCCACTGTGTCAAGTCACTGGACTATGGGAGAAAAAACTGGAGGAATGTTTGATCAGCCTAAAAAAAAAAAAACTGGGCCATTTTTGGAGGGTAGACAGAGTGGCGAGGGCTGGCACAGACAGAGAGCAAAGGCGTTGGTTGACGCTTGTCATCCTCCATTAAGGTTCTTTTGATTGGCCTTTGAAACGGTCCTGGAAACGGCAAACAGCTGCATGCAAATGGCCCTGTTTCCCCACGGCTGGCCCCCATTGTTCTGGGCTTGGGTTTGACAGGGACGCTTTCTCTGCAGCATAAAGGAGGGTGTAGCCTTTAGTCAAATAAGAGTGCCCCCACTGTGGTCACAGCAGGACCACTTGAAGATTGTTTGTCTTTTTATGTTGTTTTATTCCTGATATTACTGGTAGCCAACATCTTTGGAAGAAAGAGCAGATCTTCGAGTCAAGCTTTTCCTCCAACTCCAGGGGATGCCTCTATAATCCAATATCCGGAGTGGTCATTCCATGTTTTCTTTGGTGAGGTAAAGACTTTCAATGGGAACACACAAAGTTGGGTATAAACAAAATTAAAAACATATATGAGTTCTTAATATTAAGGAACAAAGTGTCATCAGCTTTGCCTCTTTGTTCTTTATTGTCATTCTTGTAATCTGTTCAGTGTTACATTCTGATTCAAGGCCAAAGGAAAAAAATATGACTAAAAAGGAAAAGAAAACACAAGACTGATGTAAACCTTTCATGTATTAAACTGAAAACTACATTATCCATGTACTTGTCTCTTCACTGACAGACTAAATATTCTAAATGTTGGAGGAATTATTCAGTTTCCATTTGCGCATCCTTAAATTTGTGACATAACCATTGTTCCTGCTTAAATGTGCAACACAAGCTCCCAAATGTAGCGCATGACCTCCTATCACATGTGAGAGATACACAAAAGGTGGCAGATTAGAAAGGAGATTTGGGATTCACAAAAAAATAACACCTGCTTTTTGAGTACAGACAACACCCAAAAACTCGTCACTACGCCGTGACAGCTCATATTTCATTTCAGCTGTCGAAATGCGGTGAAACACTGAAAATCTAGTTGGACATATGGCACCGTATCCCATGACACTTTAGTCCCAGCTCTGGTCCACCTTGCTGGGAATTGTTTCTAAAGACAGTGTCAGACAAGACCACAAACCCCGGGGCTACACCCGCCTTTCCCAGACTGCTGCTATCAGACACTCTTGATTCCGATATAAGTATTCTAAAATAGCACTGGCAACATAGAACTCAGTCCATTTGTGGTTACATGAAGCGCTCTAACTCGTATCCCTTTTCTCTTTCTTGTGATACATGAATTCAGTGTTGCCACTTCAAATTCCAACCCACCATTTGTATTCATTGCCACTGCCTCTTCTCTAATTCATCTTGTGAATATTTTCTTGACTTGGAAAAAAAAAAGCAGTGGGAGGGAAAAGAGGATAACATGCACTATAGCATCACAAGTGTAAAAGTAAAAGGAAGGCTTTGACATATTGCAGCAGTTAAACATGACAGACCCTGCTGTCTCCTCGCAACTCTTCAGGTGGGTCCATTTGGACACAGTTGCAGTTCCCATTGCTATGCTTTGTGCATGAATGTTAAGTTTTAGTCTTAACTTCAGAACAAAAAACAAATAAAAAAAAGCTATTACTTTTATCTGGCTTTTATTTCTTTCTTTAGTGTCATTTATTCTTATTGAAATACTATTCTACTAACACATCATCCTAAGTGCTACTAGAAGACAGCATGTAAAGCAAACAATAGAAATTCAACATAACAAAGAAAAACATAGCAGGCCTCCTTGGAAAGAATAGTTATGATTGTGAAAATAAGACTTCTTCAAATAGTTCACCTGCATGGACTATTTGGTTGTCAAGGTCCAGAAACAATTCTCTGAAATTGCACAACACATACAATAAGTTCAAGTTTTGTTGTAACCAATGCATAGTAGACACAGTGGATTATTTTGCTTCCACTGAACAGGCCGTTCAGCTGCAGAAGACTGCCAATGAAGAATTTCTCTCATGGGAATGAGAACTAAAGAAAAAAAGCACAAAGTGGAGGCTGTAATGACTGTGTCTTAATTTGGCCGCAAGAATCAAGGTTTTCTCCTCTGTCGATTGGCTGGATGATCCCTGACCCTCTGGGTGCACATCAAAGAAAACCGGCAACGAAAGAGGGGAGCATCATTATATTACTAATGCATATAATCCTCTAAATGCAAAGAAGGTCAGTGCTTAATATGAGTCATGACAGGAATAATTCAGTTGAAAAGACATGACCAGATCTAATGTCTTCTTTTATTAAGTGCACGGTCACATCACATGGATTAAAGAAAAGTATAATTCGAGAACTTGTGTGTGTATACACAGAAAACAACCCTTTAGTAATGACACAAATAGCTGTCACTGAGGCTAAACATTCACAGAAAAAGAAATGTTTGACTTGGAAGATGAAAAAACCTATATGCTCTCAGGAGAGTGCCTTTTTGACAGAATTAGTTCATTTCTGGTTCAATGTCAAATGTATTGTTGCATCTCTTTATGCATGGGAGTTGATGAAACATGCAGAAAGAGGTGTGCTAAAGAAACTCTCCCAGGTGCAGCAGAGTTTTAGTTTCACAGGTCTGATCTACCCTGAGTGATGCTTAACTCCCCTTAAAGCCCATATTTTACCCTTGCACTTAAAGCCCAGCTGGATTTTCCGCTCAAGAAAATGTCTCAGAATAAGTCAGGTGCCTCCCTAAGGGTGGGGATGGAGAGGAAAAAGGGGGGAGGATAAAGCTGAGGACTAGAATGGGGGTGGGGGGGAGGAGGAGGAGGATGTGGGTTTTTCCTCCATCACATGCCTATGTTTCTGTTCTTGTTTGCTGGGGCAGAGTCTCCCCATTTCACCCGGTTAATCAACCCCCACCCTCCACCCAGCCCTGCCTGTACAGCGCCTCACCCAGGAGGCTTTCGCAGTACGTCACGCCGACAGGGTGTCAGGAGAAGCTGCAACTGGAACACGGATTACATGAATAATGAGTCAGAGACTACAAGGATGGCTAGAAACAGAGATCGGGGCCTTGTGACGATGGAGAATAGACAATGCTGATAACAGACACAGGCTTTATCTTCATGCAGATGTAGTCAGCAGTGTCCTTAACACAGTCACGTTATTACTTTCAATAGGCCTAAGTTGATTTTGCCTCTTTGCTTTAATGCAATGGAGACAAATCTGAGTGCTGCAGTTCAGGATCTCTTATGATGATGGTCATTCCAGCACTGTGTTTTTAGACACAAAACCATTTTACCAGTTATAGCTAGCTGAAAAAAAGGAAACTAAAAGCCTTTCATGTTGCCTCTTTCATTCCGACATACGTTTTTCATCTGCTGTACGTCATTGCACATTAAAATGCAATTTTTAATGCAATTAAAGCAGATTCTGTGCTGGCTTACATTAATGGCCGATACTTATCTGTAATGTCTTCGGGACACATCCTGAGCTCCTGCTAACTATATTCATCCAGCTTTAACCACTTTTGTATACAGAACAGGACTGAACATGCAAACATTTCAAACATGTCGGTTACGCCCCATGTTGGGAAAGTTTGTTTTAAAATACAACAGGCATAATAAAACACAAATTATCAGCTACCCTGTTAATCAGTTACCCTGTTTTAGTTGCTTTAGTTTAGTTTTTAGTTAGTAATTGAAGTTATTATATTTGATAGTTGGTCATTACTTTTTTGACAGATGGCTTTAACTGGGAAATACAAATTCCTAAAATGTATTTAAATCACACACAGTAATGCTGAACTCAGTGACATCTTTGGAATCACAGAGAGTTTGATTAGTGATTTTAATGTTATTACACATGCATCTGATTATAATTAAAATAGTTTTGTGAGTTGTACCTCCTAAACATTGGTTACACCTATTTGGATTTATATTCTGGCCCAGTTCAGTCTTTACATTGACATGCAGCCAGAGCATTCACGTGGACACCTCCAATGTGAGGTGTGAAAACACTAAGGGCGTTCCGAGATCTGTTCACTCAGAACACATTAAGAGCTGGTCTGAGACACATACATCTACATTCTTTAGCAGTGTGAACATAAATGTGTCCTGGAATGGATACACAGATGTCATCTGTGTACACTGAGCTTAGTACAGAACAAACAATGTCATACTATTTTTAAGGTGTGATTTTTTATTTATTTATTTTGTTAAAGCTGTTGGTGTATTAAAAGGAGCATGTGCATGGTGGTGCATCATATTCCAGAACTTTCCACAGATTCAATCATTACTAGAGTATATGTCAAGCAAGAGAAGCTGATAAGATATTGATATTTTATAGTTATTGATTGATTTGCAAAATTGCTTCATGCAGAAAATATTCCAACAAAAAAAGCCACCAGCAGCCCTTGAACCACTGTGCATCACATTTGCAAAGAAGCATTTTCTCTCCAGCCTGTTAAACATAAAATGAAAGTGTATGCCGTTTTAAGCTACAGTTGAGCTTAATCATTTGCATATAGAGCAGAGAAATAAGATCCAATCACAAATGATCATTCAAGATGCATTTGTAGACACGTTCTACTTCCAGGTGCAAACAGGCATTCTTGAAGCTGGCCGCGGCTGTGATCAGATCACTCAGGATGCATTTTAATGTACCAGGACTGAACTGAGTCTCAGAGTTTATACAGACAAATGTGCTACGAGCTCACTGCGTATCCACTCACGTACTGTATAATGAGCCAGGGGAGTCTACAAGGACTTTAATGTACAGTAGCTCTGAGCTCTATCAAAGGCTGTACAGTAGCGCTCAAAGATTTGCCAGGATAGTCAGCGAAAAAAAAAAAAAAATATCCAGGCACATTCCTTGGCAATAACCTCCAGCTATCTGTGGAACACTGACCACTTTGATTGACTTGAGCGTGATGACCTTGCCCCTTCCCTTTCACCAGCATTTCGGTCAATGCGGGTACAAAACAGGAGCAGTGATAAGAGATGCACAGATGGGGAGATCTTGATGACGGACAGTTTCCTGCCCCTCATCTTCGATGAGGCCATTGTGCCTTGCACACTCAATGGGGGTATGCGCTACAAGAGGGGTTCAATACTGATAGCGTAAAGCAAACAAAAACGCTCTTTGTGCTTCACTGTTTCTCTGACTTTTTTCATGCTGCGTACTTATTCAATTTCCTGCACGGCAGGAGAGGGCTTCCTTATCTTAGACTGTTTATACCTGCAAATCGACTGGTGGCCTTTTGTTTGCAGGTGACCCACCCTGAGGTGACATTTAATTCCTGGACACAAAAATGTGTGGTCATGCTCTATGGCACAGACTCTAAGCCTGAGAAGATTACTAATACAGTGAATGCAACATATCTGCATTCATGGCTTGTAGTGGAGCTAGTCGACAGACACAGAGAAAAGCCCCAACACACATCATTACACTGATTGAATCATATGTGACTGTTACCCATGCGAAAGTGAATGAAATGAGCAAGAAGCCACGGGAAGGTGAAACACAGTGAAACCATTTTAAAATTATATTCAAACATCAGCCCCTTTATGTTATTTTCTCCTCCTGTGAATTAATAGGACACATCAGAAACTCTATGCACACTCTACAACACACACTTGAGTCACAACAAGCACACAAAAGCACATTTACTGAATCCATCATAATTTCTTTTATTGATTGCCATCCTTTCCTCGCTGTCAACTTTAGTTTTAACACAAACATCTACTGTGTAAATTATTACTAACAGCAACAAAAATGTGAGACCTGAGCTGTTATGACATTTCTGATATGAAGTGAGAAAGACAGGTAAAGACAAATGCATCATTTTGGACAATTTTCATGCTGAGTAAATATAATTGCAGCCTCTCTGTCTGCTCTTTTTCTAATAATAAGAGGGTTTTAGTTCAGATGGCCTTCATGTTTTTTTAGAGACATGGTGTGTCTCCAAAATCTGTTCCCCTTAACATATCAATGCTTAAAATGTACGTCACAATTAAGAGGAAAATAGTTGTGGCAGTGCTAAAAAAAAAATTTGAGGGAAAAAAAAAAAAATCACTGCCGCATTTAGTTAACAGGCTCACAATCTGCTTTTATTATCTTACCACAATGTCCCTGTAGTGCTCAATGTTATATTCCTCCTTTTCTTTTTGCGCATTTGTTTAGCTCTTGTACTTTTTGTTCAAGTGAAATTACTTCCGACATGCCTCCAAGCTATTTTTAAGTATTGGGTGAACATTTAACCACACCAGAATCCGACAGGTTCTTGTTGCCTGCTTCAGCACTTTTGTCTGTGATCCAAACCTGATTTATGTTGTTGGCAAACACCTTCCTACACACAAAGAAAAGAAAAGTCTACGCGGTTCTATAGTGTAGACTTGATTTTACTTGAAAGCCTCCTGCTTCCTCTCAAGATTAAATGCATTACTTTGTTATGACAGCTGAACCCTCCTGTAAAGCAGTGACTTACACGGAGCAAATCCAAAAGTTTAGATTTAGGAGGCATACTACTTGGTTGTACTGTGACTGTAAGACGGACTCATCTATTATTTGAATTAGGCAGCCGCTAGAAAAAAAAAAAACAAGTGTAGACAGCATTTAAGAAAGGAAAGAACGAGGAGGGCATCTGGCCCAGTGTTTATACAACTTGTTACCATAAGGGGTGTGAATTGAATGGCTCGGCGATGCTGCGAGCAAGTGAGATTTAAGGCATGCTTAACAAATGAAATCAAACTGTCAGAAACTGTGGCTCCTTGCTCATTAATTTTAGTGTTCGTTCATCAGCTACCCATATAACAGCGACTTTTACAATCATGTCTAATCACACAATAAAAGCACAAACCTCTCTCCTGAAGGAAAAGAGACTTACTCTCACGTATTGCATGAAAATATTCTTGCTGCTTTTGCTTTACCAAAAACGCACTCAGGAAATCGTTGTTGCAATAAATCTAGGATGACCCTATCAAGGGTGATATTGTATTTCATTTCCTCTGAGTGAAATACTGATCCTGGAGATTCATATAACTCTGGTTCATTTCAATTTCATGTTCTCTTATGATTCCAAATATTCCAGATTTTCAGCTATTATTAAAACAGAATACTGTTACACAACAACTATACATATATTTTATGATGCAGTGAGTGCACAAAAACTAAAAATCTGCTCTGTGCTCAATTTATCTGGCAAATTGCTGATGTAACTCTATAGGTAAATATATTAAAAAAAAAAACATGGAAAGATGAAAAATAGGATGATTTATGTGATTCAATATGAGTCCTAATCTGCAGGCATGTCCATTTAATCCAGATGATGAACCGCCGCCTTATTTCTCCAAATACTTCCATTTGGGTTCAATTTCAATGCAATACTGATATATTACATTTTTTTCTACTCTATGCTTGTTCTCACTACACAGATTGACCAGTCATCTGTGAATCTCCCATGGTTTAGCTGATAATTCATGATCGCCCTGCCATAGACCCGCAGCATTCAATATGAATTATAAAATGGCAAGCCAAGCATATCAATGGATGACAGACTGGATGTGTATGGCCCGAGGCCAGAGAGGAGTTAGAGCACAATAGCTTCCCCATTCAGTCAACCCCAGGACTGGAAATACCAGTGTGGCACAAAGGAGGGGGGGCTCCGTCAGCACAATGTATGGCACTGCTTGAGATAAATGTTGTGCCGAGACATGTTGTTAACCTTTATAACCTTTTAGGAAGAAACACAAGCATGCTGGTATGTAAAACCAAAGCATATTTCCCAATCAAGAAAATCACCCTTAAAGAGAGGGAGAGCAAAATGGGCTCCTATTGCACGAAATCAACACAAATAACTGAGTAGGAAATCTTTTTTTAGATGCCTATTGTTCATTTTGCATTTTTTCCCATATATAATACTGGTGCTTCATTTTTAAACACTGCATATTAAAGTCTCTTGTTAACACAAGATAAAAACTGAAACAAATACAGCTTCTTACTGTGATCAGTCAGATATGACAAAGCTATCAAATAAAAAAAAAACCTTTATCATTATATATCCCTTTTATGCAATACTTAGACACAAAGGCTGATGTGCTGCTCTCCTTTTGGCATTTAAACACGGGAGCCAACTAAAATGTTGACACTGACTACACGACATAATCCCCTAAATCTGGCTTTCTCTACTTTAAAGACTTGAATAACAGCTTTTATTCAGTCACAGCAGGTATGTGCCTGTGCACTCGCCCTACCTTTGCGGGTTGCTCTTTTTGAATCTGGCTGTCTTCTTTCATATCTGCAGACTGGGCGGTCTGAAACATCTAAAACAAAACTGATACCTGCGTGACCTAGTTTACTTTTGTCGGAGTCTCATTTTATAGATCTGTTATATAATGGCACATGGATGTAGATGAAATGGAACACAAATAATGAGAGCTAGGAATATCTCATACAGAAAATATTAAAAAAAAAGCATAGTGTGAGTTTCTTTCTTAATATTTTGAGAAAACAGTCAAAACATTTGACTTCATTAAATAGAATAACACTTCAGAGTAAATGCCTGAAATAAACCGTTTGTGAGAAGATTAACCCAGATGTTCCTTCAGTCTTTCAGTATCCCCCAACTCGGGTTGATTTCTTCCATCGGTCAGAGAAGGCAAACGAGAAGAGAGAGTTCGATGTCAATGAGCATTTCAAAGCGTGGGGAATGTTTTGGGTGAAAACAATAACCTGATTATCCTTTCTCCTGGTGAGAGACAGGAGGTAATTATCAGGTAGAGGTTGCATTGCGGGGACTCGGGTGGAAACACAGATCATAAGACCGGGGATGCAGACCCTCAGGCTGGACAGGCTGAAGGTGAGTGGCATGTGGATAGAATCAGATCCTTATTTTCAGCAGGAGCCACACACACACACACACACACACACACACACACACACACACATTCCTTTATTGACGGATGGGCAAATATGCATTCTTACGGATGAGGGTCCTCGCATCAACTGAAACCCAAAACCATGACTTTCTGCATACCAAAGCAGTATTCCTCTCTAAGATATTCAACAGGACTGTATGCAGCTCAGTCTAAGCCAGGCCAAATCAAAGACCTTTCCTTCAAATGCCTCGGTAAGATTTTTAAGCAATAATGCTAATCTAGGAAAAAAAAAAAAAAAAAAAAAACTTGAAAGACTGCTGGGATAGCCTGGTCCATAGCAATCCATCTTTGTTAACAAATTGCATACCGCAGCCGGATCTAAAATAAAACTGGAAGAGAAATCTATCACAGAACACAACAGCAAGAAGGAGAAAAAAAGACACAATCCAAATTGAATAGGAAGCTCCCCAAAATAATGTGCTTCAACAGCTATCTGTAATCAATGCCTGGCACACAAGCATGTGATTTTGGGTTACTTTGTTTCCCTGTACAATGTGACTGAAAAGGGAAAAATCTAATCATCATCATTAAGCAGACATACAAGCATAGTGGTTTTGATGGGCACGTAACAGAAGGGAGTGTTTTGTGACAATACTTGTAATTACAGCCAAATGGACTAATCAAAAGTGGGAGAAGGAACCAGAAAAGAGCCTTTTGGATGTCATTGCAGACAATTAAAAACACTGACATTCTTTCCCAATCCCTGCACCTGGCACTCGTTCAAGTACCTTACCTCTGATGGTTCCAGGTATATTAGGCCCCGTCCCCACGGAGACGAATTCACGTGAATTCGTCTCACTTTCTTAACGTACTGGCCTTTCATAA
>JAPTYR010000010.1:21198670-21209430 GCA_029814505.1 Siphamia roseigaster
ATTCACTGTGAGTAGATCTAATGCAAAACACTAGAATGAATTAAATGAAATCTAAACAAAAATATCGACTTGATATGAATTGATAGTCCATTTAATGTGTAAATGTACTCATAAAAATGTATTTGACTTTACATATCAGTGCTATATAATTAATTAACAATCATTTCAATTGATCAGCGCATTGATTTGAATTCACTCAATATTGTCTCTGTTTAGAATTAAATAAATATAACTGTTATGTTTTAATTAACTACAATGAGTTGATTTTATTCCTTTAAAAAATTAATTGAATGATAATTAAATTATTGCCACAAAATCAAATATACAATTACATCGACTCTACTTAACCTAAAACATTAATTAAAATCTACATGAACCTTTCTTACAGTGTATTGTTTTTATATCTCACTGAAAAGTTTCTCTTTAGTTCATTGTGTCTTATTTCAAGTGTTATGAGATATTTTGACGAGAAAAGAGAAAAATACACTTGGTAAGATTTAGATTTTTACAGTGTGTGTTAACATCCAATCAGGATTTTGTTTTATGCAGAAGCAGTGCACTGTAAGAAAAAATATGACATATCTACTCAATAAAAATAAGGCAACAGATTACAACCAATATTTTTACTTAAATTTCACTATATTTAGTATTGAGTAAATGTTAATGAAATAAAGTCCTTAATAGTTATCCATTTAATATGAGTAGATCTAATGCAAAACACAAGAATGAATTAATTAAAATCTAAACAAGAATATTGACTTGATATGAATTAATTATTAGTACATTTAAATATGTAAATGTACTCATAAAAATTAATAGTAACACTTTATAATAATGTATTCTTATAAAATATTAAAAACACTTGGTAAATAATGAACTATTGATGAACAAAACATTAAGTAATTCCTGTAAATGGGTCGGAAATATTATGTTAATATAAAACACTTCTTACATATTTACAAACATTTGTAACTATTTTGTTAATATATGTTGTTAATCACTTACAAATATGTTTCTAATGATCAATAACTTACGTAACAAAATATGAACGTAACATTTCTTACTCATTTATGCAAATTTCTAAATGTTTTGTTCATCATTAGTTCATTAATTACCAAGTGTTATTAATGTTTTAAAAGCATACGTTTTTATAAAGTGTTACCAAATTAATTTGATTTTACACATCAGTGCTATATAATTGATTAACAGTCATTTAAATTGATCAGTGCATTGATTTGAATTCACTCAATATTGTCTCTGTTTAGAATTAAATAAATATAACTATAAATATAATATAATGTTTTAATTAACTACAATTAATTGATTTTATTCCTTAAAAAATTTTAATTGAAAGATAATTAAATTATTGCCATAAAATCAAATATACATTTATACTGACTATACTTAACCCAATTAAAATCTAAATGAACACAGAATCCTTTTTTACAGTGTAACTGAAGGCTTAGTGATCACAAAACATCCAGCAGAGAATAATAAATGTGTTGATATAACATTTTTCCCTAATTTCTTTATTCTTTGCATTAAAAATAACTGATGATCCCGTGTATCTGTGGAAACAGGATGTAAGGCTGTTTTCAGAAATCTATTTCTACATTTGACACTTTGAGATTAAAATCCCAGCAGATTAGTTCAGTGTATTAGAAAGGACATGATTCATGACCCATTCCTCCAAGACTAACCATTAAGATGTTCTTGGAAGAAAAGCACGTGTCACAATCTATGTTTTCTGGAAAACTTGGAAAAAATAATGAGCCGACTGAAAAACCCTGCTTGTGCTGCCACCTAGTGGTCACAACAGTCATTCACTTTATGTTTCATAGAATCAGAATCACATTTATTTATTTATTTATTTATTTATTTATTTATTTATTTATTTATTTCCATGTTGCACACAGGAATTTGACTCCGGTATTTCTGCACTCGTCTCATATAGATAAATAAGAGAAGGTAGATAGATAAAATCGAAAATATAGATATAAATATAAACATAAAACTTATATATATGGGTCGTTGTGCAAGAATGAGTGTGAGAGATAACTGCAAAAATCTACATCTGACCCACTGTAAAATCTAAAAGTTGACTTTACTCAGAAAAACTGAGGAAACCCATTACCTTAAAATTTCAACGTAAACTTAACTTACAACTTTTAAGTGTGTACCAGTTTTAAGTTTAACGCACCTAAAAATTTTAAGTTAATTTTACGTGGAAATGTTAAGGTAATCAGTTTCCTCAATTTTTCTAAGTAAAGTCAACTTTTAGATTTTACAGTGTAGGCTATTATGATACTATTTTACTGGTCTGACCCACTTTACGTTGAACTGGTCTGTATATGGAACCTGAATTAAAACCGATCTTTAATATCTACCGTTAGCATTTGACAAATTCATCCCACGGCTGGAACTGACCCTTTGGCGTCTCAGTTTTGGTCTGCAGACCGCGTGTTTGACACCTGTGGCTTACCAAGATAATTACACAACATGGACTTTAAACTCCATATAATAAGTTTCTAAAAATGTGAATCCAATCTTGGTATGGACGACTGGACGGATTTCATGGCTTAAATGAACGAAATCTGAGATTTTTTTTTACAAAAACAAACCATTTCAAGGTGCAAATAAAGTATTTTTGGCCGTTGTAAATGTTAAAATAAATCCTTAAAACATAGTTTAAATGACAGCACTGCTGATTTATTTTCAACATACCAAATTATTCGCTTTACCACCACATCCAAGTGTTTGTTCTTCTCTTACCATTGTAATGCAAACTGGATGCCCATACGAATGCATGCAAAATGAGCTGGAACAATGATGGCAGTACGTGCGTTAAGAAACAGGACAGCTGTCAGGGAGTACAGGTCTGCAAACACCCAATTAATACTGATTTCTCTAAAATATGGCTACATATGTGAGTCTAGACAATCATTTTGTGTCTGCAGTATGTTAAATTCAGATACTCAGAGACAAAAGAAACAGCTTAAAAAGTCTCCCTTCCCGAGACGTTCCTAAACCCTGTTTTACCAAGCCTATAAAAATACAGGCAGATCACATAGTAACCATTTTGGTCCATTTAAATTCTGAAAAAAACTTTTGTTTTGCTTTTTGCACTGGACTGCGAATGGTTTGAATTAGTTCTCCAGTAAGAAAGATCTACAAAATGTCCACCCAAACCCCCAAAACTGAGATGTTTCATTCTAAGCTTCACATCACAACACAAAGCTCCCAAGTAAACGCACCTAAGTTGAAACTAATGAAAAAAAAGACACATAGAGCTGCATGTACCTTCTACAAAGCAACAAAATAAGCAACAAATACGCTGCCACCACTTCTCAGTGCCTCCAAAAACAGAGAAAGGGCTTCTGTAGATGTAGCGCTTTTCTCTGCTGCCAAGTTTCCCTTGTGCTATGGCTTAGCCCAACAGTAGTGTAAAGGATGCATGCTTCTTTTATTTTATTTTCAGACCCCTGCCTCCACTGTTTTTTTCTCCTCCAGTACATCATTCCTTTGGGTGTTTGTGCAGTGTCCCTTAGTTACCGGATAACAGACCTAGCAGCTCAGAGAGTTAAAAGCCTGCCCTGTCCCACTCATACGAACAAGACCATCAATAATTCACCCTCATCGGGAAGCATTATCTAACAGCCTTATGAAATTTTAAAGATTGTGGGTGACAACACAGAACTATGAAGAAAGTGCTCCGTAAGAAGACACTCCAGGTGGCAACAAAGTCGGCAACAGTTATGTTAAAGGGGTGGCAGACATAAGAGTTCCCTGCACCGGTGTGTCAGCCGGCCCTGTGAGGCTGATTTACCCATTACACATAAAAGACAGATGCCTTGCTGCATTAAGGATAGTCAAAGAGAGGACACATCTCCCCCTCGTCTTGTGTGCGTATGAGAGAGGGAGCAGCACAGAGGTGGAAGCTTTTGCTCAGCTGTATTAACGCCTCGGCTCATTCTCATTGACAGTGAAATCCCTCTAAGCCTAGATCAATTACATCCAGCTCTGCTGTAATTAAAATGTCCTAACAAAGGTCTTAGGAGCACAGGACAGAAACCTACCCATTGAAAATAAGCTCAGTTCAATCTATAGCACTATCTCCAAGAAAATTGTTTAAGATTAGATTCAGGCTTTCTTTGGTGTCAGAAAGCCCAAAAGGGTTCCTGGCATTGCCATGATCACAATAAGTGTAATTTATCCCTTGAAAAGGCAGAGAGAAGCTAAAGCCACAACCTAAAACAGTGTGTTAAGATCCTGAACCCACATGAAAACATACTTGTGCTGCAATATTTTTTTAATCAGTTATAATCACAAGAACATAAAATACAATACCCATTCATCCAGACTGTTAAAAAACAAAACAAAAAAAAAACCTGTGCTTATTTCTACATCTCCGTCTACTAAGAAAACTAATTATTTGTTCTCTTAAGTACATCTGATACTTGACTATACTCTGCTGTGAAATGACAGAATGCTTATGAGTCTCCTAATTAAAACTCAGCAGTGGAGTGATTAGCAATCACAACTCCACTCTTCAAATATCAAGATCTGATTTGCTTGGCTGATCAACAACAAGCTTTTTCCTCTCACTGCAACTCACACAGACTGCAATCTCTCTGTATTAAGGAGGCTTTTGAAATGGAGGAAATCGGCACAACTCCACAAGAAAGAGCGTGGCTCGGTTTAAAGTTCTATGTTACCGTTTTTGTTGCAGTTTTTTTTTTGTTTTGTTTTTTTGAATGAGATATTGTGTAGGCTGGAAATTCACATGATTGTGTATTGTTGACGACCAGTAATCATAAAACTGATTACACACCACCAGTCATGAACTCTTACAAGTCTTTTTTTGGTTTCAAGATAATTTAGCACACCATGAAACAGAAGTATAAAACATCAATTACCATACTTATGGCAGCCACCAAAATTAAACTTGAAAGCTGTTCCCTCATCGCACTGAGGAGGGACTATTCCACCGACACAGTGAGAGCAAGATGGCTGACTGCACTGACACACTGTGAAAGCACGCCTCTCCATCCTAGGTAATAGATTCTCTTTGCTGTGCGACTCCCACAGCTTCTCATCTTCTGTGACAAGGCCTGCCAATCAAAGCCCAGAGAACGTTCAAGGGCTTTGACAATATCTTCTCACCTTGAAAACACATTGGCTTCATCATAAGACACACAAGTGACACCAAGTAGGCATCAAATAGCCATTAGACATGGCGGAGGAAGACTACAGGTGATCTTGTGTCTTTGCAAGTACCTCTGATGCTATGGGATTTTTTTTTTTTTTCCCCCCCATATGAAAACATCTCACTGAAATTGGCAACAAAAGTATTCTCTATACATAAAGAAACAACAACAAATGCCAGCGATACTGTGGGAGGTGACATTTAACTGTTGGATGGAAAATGCACTGCATGAGAGAACTGAATGTGCAACGATCGTTTGAAAGAAAAAAAAAAAGGCAACAAAGAAAAAGAATAAGGGAAAAAATGCAAACTGAAACACGGTTAAAATTGAAAAAAATGTATACGTGTGTGTGTGTGTGTGTGTAATTTAACCTCTCAACACTTTCATTTCAACAACGGATTTCTCAGAAAGCAAAATACGCCTTAATGTGTAAGTGCTTAAAAGAAGAATTTAAGCTGTCTATCAAATTCAAAGGCCTTGCAGCTCACTCGTCTGGAAAATAAAACATGGTTGTGGGCGTATACCTGTTCCCATCTTTTTTTTTTTTTTTTTTAAAAACACAAAAATGAAAAATAACAATGTTACACCACATCAGCCAAGTGATTTACATTTTTATGTGATTCATGAATACCACAAATGAGGACAGGGAGACATTTCTATGCAGGGAACCATCCCTAAACCTCAATTTCTGGGATAATTATATGATACTATTTAGGAATTTGAGAACGAGAGAAGGCATTTCTTCAGCTGAAGACAGATGACCTGTCAGATGCACCTAACGCCAACACAAAGCCCTCAGCCTTTAATGTGAGCACTTCCTATGACCTATCCTATGGTTGAACCAAATAAAGCACACCATCTTTGTATCCCCCTGAGACAGAGCAGTGTCCTCATATGCTAATGTCAGCTTGTGTTGGTGAAGAAGCTCTGAGGGCGGCCCAGACAACTCACAGGTCAGTGCTAATCTTCTGATATATGGAGCCTAAAGACCCGGGACACATCCATCACATGAGGCCGACGGCTCCCCAACTGGGAGAGATCTGCACACACCAAAGGGTTAACACACACACACACCCATGGAGACCGCTGATGATCCATCACTCAAAAACCAGCCGTCTTTAAGCGTACCGTCCTTTAACAACACCGACGGGGGAGATTTCTGGAGTGGAGTAGTGCATCGGGAAGCTCGGTGGAGAGTGCATATAGAGCCAGCGTGACTGCTAGACCTAAGCTCCAAGCCTCTGTTGATCATTAAACATCCATTTTAAAGCAGTGGGGGAAAGTTAACTGTCATTTTAAACACAGGAGGTGGCTGTATGAGAGAATTCCCTCAGATGTATTTTCCCAGTGAAAGGAGCGAGACCATATATCCATCCATCGGGTTAACTACCCTAACGCATAATCATTCGTTCCAGTCATCTGTCTCTTTATTTTTGAGTCAAGCCGCAAAATAGCTGGGGGTATTTTCAGTTAAATGAGAAACTCGCCCTCAAGCACTTCTGTTAAATAAACAGAATGCCCTTTGCCACTCTCTTGTGTATTTTCTTTTTTCCTCGAGCTAACAAGCTAAATGTGAATAACACAAAAACACCAGTACAGTTCCAATGTCATGCTGTAGTGGAGAAATTTTTTTTTTTTTCCAAGACTCTTCACAGCATCACCGGTAAATGTCAGGTTTGGTGTCAGCTCCTCAGAATCAGAGACATTTTCTAGACTCTAGACCATTTTGCTGTAACACTCACACAGGAGAAAAAAAAAAAAAAAAATCCATCTTAAAGGGAGCAGCGATGCCAATTCCTCCAGTGATAGCGGCCTCGACCGAATGCATGTACCTCTCGTCTTCAGCAGCTTTTTAATCATTTGAACAACCATTCACAACACACCGCAGCATGGCTCCCACTTCCCTTTCACTTTTTCCTCGACTCACCGAACGTATCATGCTTCCTTTTGCTATATGTCCTACATGTATACATAGCAGGGAGCCCTCATTGTCTGAGCTTTGTCAGAAGACATCGCAGGAAATCACGAAGTCAAGAGGAAGATGATGAGGCAGACTGAAGTGAAGTCAGTACAAACGTTAAAAAAAATAAACAAATTTGACACTCTTGACCATAAAATGCACTGGGCATCATAAATGTATGATGCCTAAAGAGTATCCTGTGGCTGTTTCCTCCTCCTGTACAACCAATGCAGTAGAAAAAAAAAAATATATATACATCTAATCTATTCATCTCTCCCTATTTCCCTCCTTTCTGTCCATTTGTTTGTCCAACTTTTCACAGCGGGCTTGTCAGAAGAATTGAACAAGACAGCTGTCAAACCGCCTGCCGTGAGTGAAAATGGCAGGTGAAGTTCTGTTTTTTCCTACTCTCTAGGTTCAAAACGGGGAAAAAAAATGTCCTCCCACTTCTGGCTATCCTAACTTTTGTGGTGTTATTTTGTCTGAACAAAGGAAGGACCAAGCTCTCTTCTTTACGAGCCTCAGCAGGTTGGAGAGCAGTTGGCTCATGCCATTACCCGGGAGCAGGTTGACCAGGATGGGCCACTGACCCCTACTGCGCTTCCAATGGCATTTACATTCCCTGTCTCTGTGGAACAACATCTCAAACACCGCACTTCCATTTGCTATTAACCTATGCTGCTCCTGTTTCCAAACCTGAAGACCTACACAAAGAAAGGAAAGCAGATCTTTGCTTCTTCATCCACATTACTGTTTATTTCCCCCTATTAAAACAAGCCTAAAACTGGGGAGAACATTAAGCTGTGTATCACAAGACAAAGGAGGAGAAGAGAGGCAGAAATCCATCAAAATAAACATTGTCTTGCTACATTCTTTCACTGACAAACAACAGCTGCACAGAATGGGAAATAAATATTATCTCTGAGACAGAAAAACAATCAGACACCGTTAGGTACTCAGAGTCTCACACAAAGCGTGAACGCTCAGCGTCTTGACGTCTACACTTACTGAATCTGAAATTAAACCAATTATTTCGCAACCAGTTGAAAACAAATTCATTTGTTTTTGGCATTATTGGGCATTTCAGTTGTTGACTGCTGTGGCGAAAATACTGGCCTTAATGAGTAAACACATTTTTGTTAACATCTTTGTGCGTTTTATTCTCCCAACAGACTAAGAGGGTTGTCTTTCTCCTTGAAAACACAGACCTTTGTTGTTATTTAATGCTCGCACTGAGAAATACTGGGAAATGTTTTAACAGACTAAATCTTTTTAACATGACCACGTCTCGGAGTGCTGTCCAACATTTCCGCTAAATACATGGCTTTTGGTGTTAGATTATAGCCAACAAATTCAATCCACACTAAATCTGTTTCCAACACAAACACTTGCACAACGTTTCTTACAGGCACGCACACACACACGCACACGCACACACACACACACACACAACTGCAGTGTCCAGCAATCACTGCCTCCACCAGCAGAAACACTCTATCAGAACAAAACTGCTTAGAGGAAGGGGGCTGGTAGCTCAAGTTCTCCCTATTGAAATGCAGACACTTTGATATGGAAATTAGCAGTTACAAAAACCTGCTAGAATTCACACTAGGATGCATTGAAACCATTTGCGCAATGTGAAATGAGATGGCACTTCCTCCCAAGACAACATAGACAAATGGACCAAACCAGCACGTTTGGGGCGAGTGGGAGATGGTGTGGAGATAGAGAAAGGATCCAGGGGAGGCGCAACAGAGCATTTGTTCCTCTGAAAGATAGCATGACTATCCAGGAATTTATTTAATTAAATAAACAACACTGCAGCTGTTTATGGTGGAGAGTTTGTAAATTAGATTTGACTGTTGAGCTTACCAGAATTAGCCAGAAATATACTTTGTCTGAACAGAAAAGCAGGATTTTTCCTCACAGTGCAGTATCTTCAGTCACCTGCACCAATGCCAGTAAGACATCACATTACAGCTTATTGGCAGGGGAGCTAATGACCTTTTCATCTTCAGAAAATCACAGTCGGGTATGTCCGTATTAAGCAGCCACATTTCAGCATTATCCCATCAAAGCAGACTTTTTGTCTGGTGTTCCAAAATGGCTGGCTTGACTGAGAAACTTCCATCCGCTACGGACAAAATATGCCAGGATTTGTCTGGTGGCAAGTCTGTTTCTCCCACTGGGTATAAGGCTTATATAATGGTGCAGTTTTCAGTCTCTAGAATTATAAAATATAAAATGTAGTTTGTTTTTGTGACAGAAAACAAATTCCAGTTCAGGAGATAATAAAGAAAACATATACATCCCTACATGAAAATTGTTATATAAGTATGGGAAGCTCTCAGTTTCCTAAGTTAGGGCTTATATAATGTTGCACCACTATCCTGATTTAGCATTGAAAGCATTGAATATGTGTAAATGTTATTTAAACTTTATATTTCAGTCCACAGTGGTCTGGTCTCTCTCGGGGCTTTGTATGCAGCCCCATCTCTAAAAGCTTCACGTGAGACAAAGATATGGTTCTTTAGCCTGTAAAAACTCTGTAGGTGTGTGTATGTGTGTGTGAGAGAGAGTGTATGAGTGTGTCCCATCATCACACATGGCTGGCTCAGGTCTGTAAATTATACATGTCCTGTGAAATGATCTTATTTTATAGCCGCAAAATGGAGAGGTAAATGGAGACAGTAACTGACATCCAACTACTTAGCTCCTTGTGTCCTGGACTGGGTGGAGATGTTTGTGTGAGCTCTCGATTTTCACCATGTTTTCACATGGATTATCATTGTTGCATATCTGATTAAAATAAAACAACTCCCATTCATTTCACTGGATTTCTATTTATATACTTCACATTTTTCTCACTGCATAAATGTTAAATCAGAAACAACATCCATTAGTGAGATGTGCAAAAAAAAAAAAACCTCCCTCATATTTTTTTCATGTACAAGTGAATGCCTCATTGTTTGGGGCTTTAAATTAAATCTGATAATGTTCAGATAAAATCACATTAAATCTTTATTGGATTGCACCATCCACACAACTTTGTAATGGTTTAGAAGTGTGGCTAGTACAAAGCAGGAGCATATAGACAGTTATGGGATATGTATGGGTCTCATCACAACTGTTTTAAACTGCTACAGGAGCCCGTGGGCCCAATTTCTGACATTTGCCTTCTTCTATCCTGGGAAGGTAAATAAATGGTATCGATTTAGGAAGGCATAACCCAGCATCTCCCTTGGAAGACAAAAGCTTTTAAAGGCTACTTACTGTGGTAGGCTATGCCGTGCCAAAATATGGATCCCGGCGTGAAGTGTGAATTTCAGATCAACACCAGAAGCCCCCTCCTCTCCTTTTTTTTTTTTTTTTTTTTCAGAAGAGGCCCCCAGAAACTAAGCAGCGGGTCGCACAAAGACGGCTGGGGTTGGACTGCATGCTCCACTTTCTTCACAGTGGGCAGATAGTGGGGTTTCCCGCGGCGGGTATCTGTTCTTCTTCAAGCCAATACGTCCGGGACCGGACGAATAGCTCCATGGCGATGGAGGGGGGGGATTCTGCTCAAAAGTCCTGATCGTTCCTGGGGGGGGGGG
>JAPTYR010000010.1:21246050-21265003 GCA_029814505.1 Siphamia roseigaster
ACCAAATTTCATGACTTTATGCCTTACAGTTTGGGCTACAGCCTCCCCAAAAGCAAAACGGTTTCCGACCGACGGACAGACTGACGGACCGACATAGCGGCTTATAGAGTCGCGCTGCACGCGACTAAAAATAGGCAGCTGTACCATCTGAAAAAATAAGGCGTCTCATCCACAACCAGCTTGAAAGACTTCCATCTGTCATTGATGTTAAAGGGGCCAATACAGAGGGTAAAGAACTAAGGAATATAAACTTATGACCAGAGTAATTTGGATAGTATAAAGAGCAAACATAGCTAGAACTGCAAGCAGTTATAACGGGGGCCAAGCCTCCCTTGCAAGTCGGACCCCAGGCCAGTCAGAACCCGCACAAGTTGGCCCCGTAGGATGATGGGTGAACTGGTGGAGGCTGGGCCCCTGTTCATAAGGGTTCACAGCTGTAGTTAATATTCCAATGTCTCAGTCAATGCATTGGTGATAATTGTGACTTCACATTTATCTGTTTATAGCACCCCCTATTGACAGATTCTAACCAAATTTGGCAGAGCCACTGGTTGATGTTGAGAATACGTGTATTTAATTTTATGTTGACAGAATTTACTTTGTCAAAAATAACCAAAAATGTGTGGTATTTTTTTTAGCTAACAAAAGTTGTTTTGCTATGAGTCGTACATTTTTTGGAAGTAGCAAACTTCTTTTGCTAACTTTAGGTCAAAGCTGTCTCTGTCAGGGTCTGGAATCCGCCTCCCCTCCACACCTGTCTGCACCGGTCAGCTGTGGGCAATTGCTTGTTAAAGACAGCTTAAAGACAGGTTGCCCACAAGCCACCGGTGCGACTCATTGACTTTGTTTTTTCATATCTGTAGCTACACTTATATTTATGCAATAACCCGGACTTCCTTACTGTACCACGGGTCCTGGCTGAACTCCTTTAGGTTTGTCTTGTTTTGGTTTTAGTTTGTTAATTTTTGTTAATAAACCTGTTTTTTCCTCTGGCACTGTGCATTGGGCTCCTCTCCCTTTTCCGCCTCCCTGACATGGCAAAACAGGTAAAAAGATATGTTAGCACTTAATGCGCTAAATGCATGAAGAACCTGAAGCATTGTCACATTTATTTTATGTAATTGAAACAGCATTGCATCTGCCGTTAACACAACCAACCAATCAAATTGCTCTTCCTTTGTCTTCACGAATGCGTTTGAATCCTTTGACAGCAGCTTTTGCACAATCCACAGGTACTCTGCAACAGGGCACACTTGTCATAGTGGGAGGCTGTACACACATTATCGGCCCTAATCCTCTTTTTCCTTTTCCCTTTTAAAAATTTGTCTTTCCTCTCGACCTCATCAGAGGAGCTAGTATTTCGATCCTGCTCACTGTCTAGCAGCTGTTCCCGCAAGCCCACACTTCATTTAGTGGCTGTGCATGAACCTTTAGGTCCAGAAGAACATAAAATAACACATGCTGCCACAAATATAAAATGTATTTTTCCATGAGCTGCTCCTCTTTACTATAGCGTGAATCACAAAAGGTCTGGCTGACTGAGAATGCTTTGAAGGTTTTAGTCATACCCAAATGTGCTGGTTTTCCTCTCATGCGCCTCATCAAGGTTTCTCCCTCGTGTGTCTGGATCGTAGATGCTGGAAGAGGATCTGGTACAAAGAGAATTACAGATCGACTTCAGCTTGACAGTAGATGAATACAACCCTGCACAAAGACTATAAACAACATTGTCTGCACCTCAGCATAAGTGAAAAAAACATTTCATTAAGTGTGCAATGTACTGAGAGCAAATTTGATTGTACTTACCTATTTGCAAATGTCCTTTTTTTTTTCTTTTTTTTTGGGCCCTATCATGAGAAAACAAAAATACATTGTTATTTAATAACTGGAACACATGCTTGTAATAACAAAGAAAGGCAATGAGAATATTATTAGAAACATTTCACTGTCCATAATGGATGTTTATTTCCTCTGCAGACGGTGTGTCATTTGGACGTGGCTGGGGTTTGCAGCATAAAGCAAGCAGACAGGCTTTGCAAAATTAAGCAACACAGAAGGTGCTCTGATTTGTCCTTGCCAGGAATGATGTTTCTAGTATCTCATAAACAGACACCCCTCCTGTGCTTTTCATACAATGAACAACCCATAACCCTCCTGTCAGGGACCGTTCTAAAGGAGAAAAAAAACAGCTCATTAATGGCAGATATTGAAGGAAGCTAAAGCAGGAACTGAGCAAGTGAAAGACTGGACCACAAATAAGCAAATAACGGCACAGTATGGCGTTCGCATCGAGGAACCACACGATTTTGGAAACAAACAAGAAGCTTAAAATGTCTGTGTGCTTTTCCTCCCCAAACACAGCTGTGACAGTTTGTGTGACTAAGATGATGTTCTGAAGGCAGAAAATGTTCTATTTTTGCTACTTCATGTTTGTTTACAAAGAAAGAAATATGGACAGTCCTCCATCCTTTGTTTTTCTTATCGAGAGAATGTAAAATATACAACAGAGAAATAGCCAATTAAAAGTTACTAATTGATCTGTTTTTGTAAAAAGTCCAATTTAAAAAAGGTCAGGCTCAAAATCGTTTGATATTTTCTTGACATATTCCACACTGTCAGACTCATAATAAATATAGTCCTTAACTTTGCATATGGATGCAATTATACCATTAAGCTCAGTGCAGTTATTACAATCAGGTGCAGCTTGGAGGAACACATGGGCAGATGTTCCTTTTAGTTCAAGCAGCACATAGCCTATGTGGGGTCTTAGTGAGTTAAACGAATCATTTAACAGCTAGAATTTGGATAAGAGCAGTGAATAACACTTCAGATTTCCATAGTTGTTCATTTTCTACAAGTGTTAAAATTATTAAAATTCTTCTGGTGTAATTAGACTTTTGGGGTTAAACTCATGAGGCGAGGTGACGCTGACATTATACTGCATTTAATACATACACTTAGACTTTCAAGCATATTTTCACTTTGCTTGTCAAACTTGCACACTCACACTTGGACATATCAACAGGAAATGAGTAAAAATAAAAAATATTCCCGGGGGAGTATGAGCTTCGTGTTAAAATGTGCATTTTCTATGACTCTCTTCAACAACTGCACTGAAAAAAAAAAACAGTACACACATGCAGGAGCCCGTTTGTGCAACTGCCAATAAACTCACAAAATACAGTGTGTGGGATAGGATGTCACATTTTACTCCCTGTCTTTGAGGCAAAAAATATCTCCTCTATTTTCCTCGGAGATAAACACACACACACACACTCACACAGTAGGCTATTTGGGATTTTTGTTATTGTCGTTGTTGTTGTTTTGTTTTTGTTTTTGTTTTGTTTTTTTTATTTTAACCTCCCTGTGTGTACCAGACAGATGTAAGCAGTTAATGGTATATGCTAAGGAAAACGCCAAAAGACGACTTAGGGGAGATATGGACAGACACATGAAATGAGATACAGTTTACCAATAGAATAACTACACAAAATACAAATTCAGAATTTCCATTAGTGATAACAGCCAAGACTACAAATGCACAGCAGCATTTCGTAGCACAAAACCCATCAGCCCTTGTCATAGATGAGCTGCAGTAAAGAATCTGGTCGGCTGCAAGCAGGATGCACTTAATAAAATAGCCGCTGTGTGAGAGAAATCTAGGCCACAGCTATATTTCTGTTTACCACGTTTTACCCCCACCATGCACTCTGAGAGGTTTTTGGAAAACAGGTGCAATATCTGCAAAACGCTGCTCCAACTTATAAAAATAGTGGCAGAAAATTGTTGTTGTTCTTCACTAAGCCTCAGTCTCTTGTCATCAGTGAAATCAGTTTCTACTCTGTCATGCTTTAATCACTTGCATAAACAGTTTTTCATCATATCTGCAAAAACGTCCCTCTGCGCCCCTGCACCACCACCACCACCACCACCACCACTACCCTCCCACTTCAGATGTTCTTTACCCAAACCTGTCCCCATTTTCTTTTTTTCTGATTTCCTTCTTGTGGCAATTGTTTCCCTTTTCTTCCTCCCGCTGCATTGTAAATCAGTAAACCTTCTCGAAATCATTATCAAAACTGAGGGGGGAAAAAAAGGTGAGTGAGTGGATTTGATTTCTTTTTTTCATCTCCTGTGCAAATAACACAAAAACTGAAGAAGATAATGCACTGAAGACATTACCAACAAAATCTAGGCCCTATTTCAGAGACATGGATTAAACTAATCCTGGTCTAATACACTGAAAAGGAGAACTTTGGCTGTCCTTAACCAACTTTGGCTGTGAAATCAATCCTTAAAACTCATTGAATTTACAATATCTATTATTTCTGCTGAGAATTAGCTCGTGGCTCAGCTTGAGAAACAATCATATATGAACAGAAAAGAACAGATTCATATAGGCTACTAGGTTAATTTACATAAACGTTATTTATAAGTCCACTTAATTGTAAAAGGAAAATAAATTCACCAACAATAAAGCAGGCGGCTGTTGAATTTACTGCACATATGGTCTGAACTCACCACATTCAAAGCTCTTTGCCTCTGATTTTTTTTTCTCTCCTCTCTCATCTCTTTCATTTGCTTAATGTATTAATCTATTCCCTTTTATCCATTTGAGATTTTATCAGACCTTTGCTGTATCACTTCAGTCCATACAGTTAAGTGCCACCACACTGTGGATTCTGGAAACTCTTTAAGGAGACAGAAAGCTTATCACTAAATTACAATGTTCCTGTCCAATGCATGTTATTTTACAATAAAAAAAAAAAAATATTTAGCTGAAACTTCTATGTGTGTGTATGGATGGGTTATAATGGAAACAGCAAAGACATCAAAGTGTCATCTTCCTTTTCCATCATTGCATTTACACAGAAAACCTATTTCAGCCTTCATACAATAGGGCATGTTACAATTCCATTCATTATTTATGGACACATGATCTTAAATGCATTTTTCTCTGACTGTGTACATTCCGCTAATGTTGTTATTGCTGGGTCCTGCAGTGTGTAAAATATTTAGATCTACATGGCTTTTACAGGAGGACATCTGCACCGGGTAAAGTGGTCAGTATTATGGCACAAGAAGAAGACGAAGAAGTAAAAAAATAAATAAATAAAAATACACCAGTGATGATCGGTGGAATAGCTATGAAAAACAAACCTACTGCTACTATGAAGTTTAGTTACACCAGTGATTCTGAGCTTCTCTGTCCTTGGCTCAAATATTGCCTTTCTGCTGGAAGTTCATTTAGAATATTTGATGTGAGAACATTGCCCCCTGCTGATTTGCTGTTGTACACCAAGCTGATTGACAGATGTAGGATGACGCTCACATGTTGAAAATTTTGACATTTTATGGATTGACAAATTTTTTAACTTAAACATAAGCTTTTTCTGTTGTCATGACTGATATCATTCCAACTGTAGCAGTGTGTGCATCATTCTCTGGATGTGCTCCATGCTAACCCTATTTTTATGGCAACTTTCAAATTAATTTTCTTCTACATTTATACTTTCCTCTGCATTCTGCATTTTTTCCCAGCAAAAATTAACTAAAATCAAACTCTTAAAACCTCAGAGAGTAAATTTGCAAATAATCAAAACAGAGAAAACTGAAGAAAATGTGTATTTTTCAGTAAAATATATCATTGACTGGACCTAAAAAGAAGCATCGATTCACTGTCACTTTCATGTGCTTTATTGGTGAATCAATGTTTCAGAAGATAATGTTTCTATTTTCACGATGGATCTTCTGCACAGCTAAATAAGACACATCTAATGTTGCTGAAAATCTGAAAAACTGAATTTTATTTAGGAAAAATCTGATATTTTTGGACGCCTGTAGCTGTTCAGGTCATTGAGGGTTAATGACAGTGAAGTAGAACTAAATAAATAAATAAATCTTGAGTGGTCTAAATAATTCATACTAAAAATATCAATTATATAATGAAAACACAGTAACTCATTCAGTGCCTCCGACCAAAACATATTCTCCCTGTGCTCCTTAAAACATATTTTCAAGTACTGTATATTTGTAAATATTTTTTTCATCTGAAACTAAATAATAGATTAAATGAATATCAATCAAAATTAATGGAGAGCAAAAAAGTGTCTTATTTGATGAACACTCACCACTTCTGCTTTTTCAACAGGAATGTGTATCTATTTATGTAGTTAATTAATGATAATGTAACCGATTGTATATGGTAACTGGCACCTGATCAAATTTAATGAACATTTTATTTACGGCAATAAAGTCAGACAGCCGCTGTACATGCTGTTAAATAAAATAGAATAGAATAGAAGAGAAGAGAAGAGAAGAGAATAGAAGAGAATAGAATAGAAGTACTTTATTGATCCCAAATTGGGAAATTGCTTAAATACTCATGTATAGCTAAATACACTTGTCCCATTCCGAGTGTCAGCTGGGAAGGTATAGGTTTCAAGATGAAATATCAACATCTACTGGATGAGACATTCAACATAATGTCTGAACGCTTCTAAATAAATGGCAAATGCCTCGAGATAGACTTTGGCATTCTAACAGCAGCCTTACTTCCAGCTGATAGTAATCTGTATTCACACGCATGCTGCCATGTCAGATGAAAGCCTTCAATTAGCAGTCAATTCCACTCAGTATACCCTATTAGGCCGCCTCTATTTACATTCTCTGTCAGCACCCAAGGCACCTCCTTGCCCAACAGTTGGAGGAATCGTTGCTGGTGAGAATATGGGTCTCCCTGCTGTGAACAAAGTGTTTTGTTGTACTCATATGGTTGGCTTCTTCTAATGCCTGATGCTCCCCACCTCATGGCTGGAGATGTGAGGAGCCACAGGTGAAGTGTCATCCTTTAAGTCTTAACCACGGATGAAAAACTGAGACTCCAGCAAGGAGATGAAACACCTCTGATGCTTTGATTTGCAACCTCAAGCTGGGGGGTCTGCGCATGCCCTCAGCGTGATGCTTGTCCCCTCACCAGGTGTTCTAAGAGGATCCGAGCCGCTGATTGAATTTTATTTTGCTACCTACAGGACACAACTGATTCATAGTAAATATATTCAAACAATGCAGCCATTGCCTTCCAGTTTAATGTTGGAGTAACAGCAGTGGCACAGTATTCTATCTAAGCTATGATGATATTAGCTTTGTGTTTGTGTGGGTGGTACTGCGCCTTTATTGTGATGTGACACGCCTCGCCTTGAGAAATCTTTTCTGTGGATAATAAGGCATCAGCAGTGGTCCTCATCTCTTGCAACTCAATAACCAGAGTCAAACTGAGATGCTTAGGAGCATCTCAGTCCCTTTGTGTGTTTGTAAAGTGGTCCAGTGTGGAGGTTTCTATTCAGCGTTGTTATTATTAGTATTGCACAGTTATAGAGTGGGGGGCCATACGCATAAAAGAACAATTTTTCAAAGCCAAGAACAGGCCAGTAGGGGTTCATTTTTCAATGAAAAAGAGCTAAAGGCCAGTCTGCAGCAAACCCCACTCAGCCTAAGTGTCTTGCTGGGTCAGACCAATAGCTTCCCGGGTCAACTGGGTTTGTGGTGGACCCCTGCTAAAGGGGCGTAAGACAGGATGAAATAGGATGTTGGAAGCAATACGAAAACGCTCAACACACTGAAAAAGATTACAGTATGATAGGAAAAATATCAATGCGATGTCAATGATATTGTGATATGTAATTGATATGTAAATATCAATGCAAAAGCTATGAATACACAAGTAACCCCTTTGATGATGTGAGAAAAAAATGCATGGAGACGAGGTAGTAATACGTGGACCACTCTGTAATATGTGCTCATTGGTACACCTTTTATTATTATTATTATTATTATTATTATTATTATTAAAAAACAGTTTATGACATTTTGTTTTTAATAGCATTTGCTTTTCTGCCCAAACACATAGAAAATACAGTTTATATATGACAAGTAAATATTCTGTATGTACAGATATATTTTCTAATAACCCTGGGATTAATGAAAACTTATGTCCAAAATTTAAATATATGCCTTCTTCACATCGATGGTGCCATCACATATCCTCAAAACTATCTCGAACGCTCCTACGGCACCTTCACTGGTAACAGTCTGTTTGGGTTTTATCATCTTTGACATGTAGAACTTGTCATCTCTTTTCCAAAAACAAGTTGAAACATGGAATTGGTGTCCACAGCACAAACTTTCATTACCTTACAAAAGAAAATATCTATATGTCTGCCATGAATTGATGTTTTCAGTTGTATTTCTGGATGCAACAGCAGACTGTGCCAAGCAGCAATGGTTTTCAAAAGTCCTCCTGACCTCATGTGTCTATATTCATTCAGTCATTCATAAATATCATAGTTTTGTCTGTAATGTCACCTGAACATCACATGTCACACACATTCAACAACGTTCTACATTAAAATTTCCTTGGAGTCTATGAATATTTATTATGGCTTTATTCTCAAAATGTTATTAATATAATACCATAAAAGTACTGCATTATTTTCTTAAATAATGCGGGTTTTTTTTGTTTTACTACACCTTTATAGTTGTTTATAAGTTGTATTAAGAGAATATATATTCTTTTCTTATGTGGCCCTAATGCACAGACATAATATCTTCTGTGTAATTGTTGTATTTCACAAATTCATCCTACAAGTTTTGCCTCCCAAGCCTTATGTTGGACACCTGTGTTCTAAAGTATGCAGATCAGTAGATGCATGGTTGTGGAGGCCTGTGTAAGGCCCTGTGGTGAGGGAACGAATGAACGAACGAATGAATGAATAAGAATGTGACTAGAAATTAAGAACAGCAGTGAATGGATTAATAAAATGTGGCTGCTAATTGTGTTACTCAACATGGGAGAACAAATTATCCAAATGATGTGGCCACATTTTAATAAAACGAGGGAACGAATTAATCAAATATCGCCACATGTTCATTAAAACTAGTGGACAATTTAATAAAACCTAGTCACAGTTTAATAAAACGGGCGAATTTAGTCTGAGATTGTTATCGATGCCTCATCATGGCCTTAATATATATATATTTTTCTCTCCGTATCCACTGGGGGCTTCGTATCGTTGTCAAAATAAAGAAAAGGAAGTTGTATATTGTCCTGTTTCATTCCGCACCAATCAGATTACACGTTACTTGAACGCCCAGGCCAAACAACATAGGCAGCCTGACTGACACTGTTGGGTATACATTGACATATTGTTATTATTATTAGTCCTACCATAGTTAGATCATATATTTTAATTTTGACAGTGATTCTAAAATGAAGGGTGTCGGAGGATGCAACTTTAAACCTTAATCTAGCGATGTAGCTCGTAAATAGCCCAGGAACATTAGCCGCTGTTTGTTAGCATTAGCAAGATGTCAGTTGCTAGGCGAGTTAGCGTTAGCTAGCTAATGTAGCGATCACCCGGTAGCAAGTCGTAAAAGTTTGATTAGGGAGACTTGTTTTGGGTGAGTATGCCGATGAACTGTTGAATATAACTTTTATTGACTTCAAATCAAGAAAAAAAATCGGGTCAAAGCCAAGTGCTGGAAAAGCAGCACCCGGCGTTTCATGTGTTTATGTCAGCACCGTTGCGTGATTGAAATTCTAGCTAGCAAAGGAAGGCTACATTAGCTGCAGTACAGACAACATCCACCAAACTGGACAAAACGTTGGATTTAGTCGGGTTTAAATCGGGCTCGGCGGGTTCGCTGACCCCTCAGAAGAAGATGAAGAAAAGGAAGGAGCTGAACGCCTTGATTGGACTTGGGGACAGCAAGAGAAAGAAGACCAAGAAGGGGTCCGGCCACCGACTTCTCCGAACCGAGCCACCGGACTCAGAATCCGACTCGAGCTCGGATGATGATGAGTTCAACAACCTGAGCAGTAGCGCTAACTTTGGCAAGTGAGTAATGAATTGTATTACATTATTGGATATTAAGACATCAACGCTTTGTGGATGTTGTTCAAACCAACATCTGGATTGCCATGTAAATAGCTACCTCTACTGATTTGTTGCATAATGTTGTGTGAAGTTAAGAAATGAAAGGGAATTATTCAGCAGAGGACAGATTGTCTCTAGGCCTACTGCAAGATCCCCGAACATGCGATGCTCAAAGAAAAGCATATTTTCACAGATATAGTTGTTGTCGGTGCATTATGTAACGACATTATATCACCCAAATCAAAAAATGTTCATGCATCACAGTATGAGCCGTTAAACCGTACTTAGTGCCATATGTTTTGATGCACCATTATCCATTAGTAACCCTCATAATCCCCCTGAGTTCTCTGACAAAACCGAATCTCCATCATCAATTATGAAAACAGCTTTGCAGTGTATGTGTGCGTGCCTGTAATGTTACCATGTTTCTTCCCTTCACAGGAGAAGCTACACACAGTGCTGCAATGTGTGCTACCCCCTGTTTTTATTCATCATACTAGCTGCCTGTGTGATGGCTTGTGCTGGACTAATATGGATGCAGATTGCTTTAAAGGAAGATCTGGACTCACTGAAAGAAAAGCTGCACAGCAGTAAGATTCAGTCTCACTCGTGATAATCATAAAATATCTCACTTCCTTTTGGATATTCAAACTGACATGTACATGCTGGTATTTAATTATTTATATCAGTTATTAACATGTTGTATCTGTAACAGTGGAATCCAGCCAGAAGTCATCATCAAGTGACATACAAAAACTCAGCGAGGACCTAAAAACTAAGCAGAGAAAGCTTGATGATATAGAGAACGGGGACAAAGGATTGAGCAAACTCTGGTCGAATCTCACAGAAATGAATAGAAAGGTAAAATGTGGCCATTATTTTTGTTTGTTTGTTTTTTAGTCAGAACCAAATCAGAATCTTTACAATCAAAGTAGTGGAACACAATTTTAGCTGTAGTTTCCAGGTGTAACTGAAAGGTTTGTGTAATTTTCAGATCAGTTTGCTGGACTCTGCTGTCACCCATTTAAAGGCTAACTTGAAATCCGCTGCTGATTTAATCAGCCTTCCCACCACAGTTGAAGAGCTTCAAAAGGTAAAAGCAAACCTAAGAAAATGTAAATAGAAGGATGACTTGAAAACTCAAGTAAAATGTATTCACACAATGATGTTCTTCCAGAGTGTTGCTACTATTGGCAGTACACTTACAAGTGTCCAACATGATGTGAAGACTATGCAGGCTGCGCTTGAAAATCAGAAGAAAGATGACACTGACAGAAAGAAAACTATGGTAATTCAAACTCTGTGACATGATGTGGTCACTAAATGTCATCTCTTCATACTGTATGTTTGACTGCAGATAATTCATGATGTTACTTACAAATGAAGAACATTACAGATGAAGTGCAGACTATACTCCTTTGTAATTGGGATATAGCTGGAAGCTTTAATGTTTCATTTGAGCAAACTTGATCAATTTTTCATGAACCAAAGTTGGAATTTACTTATTTTATTTGGAAGTCTGTGGAGTTTTTTTGTGTATATGTCAAGTGTCAATGTTGACACAGAGGCTGCTTTTATCATTTAGAAATATACTGAGAAGACTGATGATCAGAAAGATTGCATTATGCATCATTGATTTAATTGTTAATACATATGTGTTTAATGAATTATAGTGCTGCCAGTGCATATGTCGCACAGTGAGTAAATTTGAAACACAGCCATGATGCTTGTGATGATAAAACCCATGTAAATCTGCTTGGTGTTGGCACAAATCCAAACCAGAATCTGCCACTTTGAACTTTACCACTGGTAGACTAATTTGTTTATTTGTTTACCCACGCATGCCTGCATATTTGTGCTGTGCTTGTCAGGCTTACATTGAAAGAATCGTGGGATTAAGAAGGTCTTGTCATTTCTTGGATTCACACATTGAGATTTCATTCATAATACATGAAACAAGTACCAATCTATTTTGAGAACTGTATTTTTTTTTTCCAGAAAACTAGGTCAGATAACTAAGACTGAATTCAGAATGCTTGAGTTAAGTAATTCTATGGACAATGATGAATTAGTAACTAGTACATGGTCACAGAATTATGGTTCTCTTAACTTGTGAGTAAATTGGTAAACTATCTTCTGTATACTAAAATAGAGCATTCAGTCCTCTGTTTTTTTGCATTCACAACTTAATTTCCTATGTGCCATATAGGCCAAGATCGCAAGTCATGGTTGCTTTAAGTGGGTTTTTTTGTTTTTTTATTGTAGGACATATCAGACCTGAAAAAAGCAGTAAGTGAGGCTAACAAGACCGAGGAGCTGCATCACACATGGACCGATGAACAGGTCCACCTCCTCCTCTCCACAGTGGCGGATCTTTCCCATAGACTGTCCTCTTTAGAAAACAGCTCAAACCAAGCACCAAAACAGAGCGTAAGCTAGTGATCTGAAGTTTTACACTTATTTGGAGTTAAATTTTATTGTGATCAGGCTTGAGAGTAAAAGCCGACTGAGGGTTTTTTCATTCCAGTTTTTGTCTGCTTCACAGTTGCAGGACAATGACACCGCTGTGAAAGTATCAGTCAGCAGTGAAAGTTCAGCAGCTGAAATGGTGAAGGAAGAAACTACAACCAAAGCTACACCTGGTGATGTGCAAGGTACAGTTTTGCATGAGGTAGCAGGGTTTCCGGCAGACCTTTGTTGTCCAGGCGCCCCGCCCGGCCTGAAATCTGTAGCGTCCGGGCAATGGAGAGGGGAAAAAAAAGACGTGCATAAAGGTGTGCGCAGGCTGCCCAACATCTTGCAGGCCAGCCTGAACTGGATGCTGCATGTAGTAGCTGTTGTGGTAGCAGTACCACCACCAACCAGGAACATGCCCATCATCATGCTTCAGGTTGGAATCCTGAATGGGCTGTCAGTAAAAAGTATAGTCCCTGGCTGTACAAGACCAGTATCGGTTCACCCAATACTCACACTACGCACATGTCATAGGGCCCCGCAAACTAACAGAGGTCCCATGAAAAGATAAAAAAAAAAAAAAAGTGACGATGTGACCATTTATCACGCACGTCAGATTCCCAGTGCATCAGTTTAGCAAGATGAAGTGGAGTTATCCCTCAGGGAACAAAAAAAGGAAGAAGAAATTGCATAAAAGTGAACTGTGGGAACAGCAGTCAGGTCACGGTCCTCAGGTAAACTGTCCTCTGTGGATATGGACAGTGGGATATAATACTATAATTTTAGTTGTGGTGCAATTCCAATTGCACTGATACAAAATGGAAAGTAATGAATAAATATTGACTAAGATTGAATTTGGTTTGTTTTGAATAGTCCACAGACGAATATTTCGATGGAAATATCTGAGTGAATAAATAAAACTCACAAAATATTATGACAATGGTGCTAAATAAATAATCATTAGATAATAATAAAAACAACCACCTACTGTACATTTTAAGTCTATGAAAGTAAAACAAGTGCAGCTGATTTGATGGAGCTGAATTAATATTATCTAATAGTAATGATCAAAAACTATTTGAGGTCTTCCATGTCTCAGGAACGTCTGAGTGGTTTTTCCATCATGAGCATCAACAATGATGTGGGGAAGCAAATATCATGTGACCACATTACAAATGGTTTTGCTTCCAGAAAGGGACACTTAATATTGAGTAATTGAAAACATTCAAATGTTTACATGCCCAGCATTTAAGACTATATGATTGTTTGTTTACACATTTAGTTGGATTTGTTTTGATTTGTTTTGTATTTATTTGGAGTTAGACCAACTGGTGTCAACAGTTCATGTTTAAAAGAGGGTGAGTGGAAGCACTGGGTGTCAGGTGTGACTGTTGATCATTTTGGGGGGTTCAGTTAGGAGGGGCCCCTGGGCAGAATTTTGCCTCGGGCCCCATGGAGGTCTGAACCAGCTCTGTATAAGACAGAGTAAGTTAAAACAATGAAGTTAATTAATATCCAAAGACCAAATGGTATACCTACGACTAATGTAACTGATAGATTTTTACTGTTTAAATATCCATTTGTAGTTTTAATTACTTTTAATAAGTAAATAAATAAATAAATACATAAAATTAATTAATGCCTTATAATATGTGCTTCTTTGTTTATATGATGGTATTTTTTATTTCAAAGTTTATACGCGGTACGGTCAGAAGTAATAATACTTACTATATACAATTATTACTATAAGTAACACAATGTAATTTCATATTGGTATAAATATGATTACAATGTACACTTAGAAATGGTTCAACATTTGTATAATTTTACCCATTTGTTCTTAATTGTATTAGTTTAAAATAAATATTTGTCATGTTCTAACCATCAATAATCATTTTAAACCATAACCTTCTGGTGTCTTCATGTTTCACTCAGGAAGAGAAATCAGCCTTTAAACTAAGAAATATTTATTATTTAACAACTGGCATGAACGTTTTTATTCTGAAAACAGCCAAAGACAAATATGTACTTTTCTTTTTAAATGGAAAAAGTTGACAAAAATAAGAACTTAAGTTAAATTCAGATCTGCTTCAGTGTAAAAACCAGCTTGTTGAAAATATTATAGAAATTGAATATATGTATTACATGTAAAAAAAAAAAGTGGCCTGTATAGTTTACAGGGATAGTTTTAGAAATATCATCCCATACAACATAGGTTTAAGTTTTATTTTCATAGTTGATAAAGTCCCATTAAAATAATATGTATAATACTGCTGTAAGATAGACATTTGTTTATGAAAATAATGAAACTTGTCTGTACTTTTAAGACTTTTAAGATCTTACGTTTCATGGATTTTCTTTTTTCCAGCAGTGGTCAGTGCTGTTTTTATCCACAGGGTGGCGACGTTTACAATAAATCAGCTGCTGTGATAAAGGGAGATTTGGTTGTATAATCCACAGTTACATTTACGAGGATGGCCTGAAGATAAGTGATTTATCTCATTCATTATTCATTATCTGACTTCTCTTTCCTTCAGAAAATCTGTTCACCATCTACCTCCTTATAATGTAGACGTCACCACTAATATAGAATGGACCACACATGGGTTTATTTGTCTTCTGTTCAAAGTTACAGCTGTATTATAATAATAATTAATATTAAGCAATGTTGCATGTATTTACTTTTAATATTCTGATAAATACTTAACTCTGTTCTATTTTAAATGAAGCAGGAATTACATTGCAGTCACCCTGATGATTTATATGAACAACCTGGAAACCTAGTCTTCATTTACTCTCTCCAGCTTTACATACATAATTTATTTAGTGGAATAATTAGTGCTGCTCTGAACTGGTGACTTCAGTTCACAGTGAAGCCTCTTTAGGCTTTTTACATGTCATTAAGGAAACATGTCTTCAACAATAAAGCAAAAGAAATGAAAGAAAGAGAAGAAACATAAGTGTGGAAAAGTCTCACTGATGAGTTCCCACCGTTTTTACAGAAGAGAGTTTAACATATGCAGCCTTTTACTGGAGAAGAAGAAGAAGAAGAAGAAGAAGAAGAAGAAGAAGAAGAAGAAGAAGAAGAAGAAGAAGAAGAAGAAGAAAATGATTAGGGCCACTAAAAAGCAAACAAACAAAGAAACAAACATTTTAAACGATTTTCCTCAGGGGTGTAATAATTCTGACTTTAATCTAAGTTTTTGGTAAATTATGACTAAAAAAAGTCAGACTTTAAACTCAGAATTCTGAGATAAAAGTCAGAATTGTGAGGAAAAAAAAGTGAGAATTCTGCAAAAAAAGTGAGAATTCTGCGAAAAAATGGAGAATTCTGACGTTTTTCCTCAGAATTCTGAGATAAACGTCAGAATTATTACAACCCTGAAAAACATCTTTTTCATTTTTTATTTTTTTACTGGCCCTAATCCATTCCTGTTACATACAGTTAATCGTTTTTCTTCGATGGCAGTGTTTTTATGATCATAAGTCACAGTGGTAACCACCATCAGACTTCCCTGAATTGTCCAGCCTTAAGCGCTGGTCGAAGTCTTTCTTTACCATTAAGTAAGGCGCTGACCTGAACAGTGAGGGCAGAAAAGTGCCGGGCTCATAAATCACGTTACAGAACTCGCAAAACGGCGATGGAGAGAAATGTGCTGAGCAGCTTCTGTCAGAACCTGCCAACGTTGGAGCCCAGGCTGGAAGAAAAGTGTGAATTTTTAGAGGCACGCCGCTCTGAACACACATACACAAAAAAACGCCCGCAGCTACAGCTTACCCGAACCCCAACCGCTACAAGATGTTTGTTTAATGATGGTGGAGGTGCCTTTCTGCCATTAAAAATCCAACACACAAAGAAAAATAACATTTACCACTTTCAACTTCCTCTGCCCCTTTAAGACACAATATTTACACACTCCCTGCCAAGGACTTCATTTGGTTTGGTTTCTCCGCTGTGCCAGAGACTGAATAGTCTTTCCAAACAGCAAACTGTATCGGTGTTATCAGCATTAAGGGGAAAATATACAATATAAACTGTGGCTTTGGCTTTCTGTCCAACTGCTGAGTGTGTTTAGAGATAGAAATCGGTACAATTAATCCACTAATGACATTTTCCCATCATGCTCCATCATTAAAGTGGCGGCTTTCAGACAAACGGACACTTTCCATGATGGTAAATGCACACTGCACATTAACTTATGTCATTTAAGGATTGATCACAATCCAGATTTCCAGTTTCCATCCAGATATTTTGCAATAATTGAACAGAATAATAGTAAAATATATTTGTCACTGCTGCTACACAGTAAAACCACCAGTGTTAATCTAACGCTTAAAGAGTTAGGTTTAACACTACCTCAGAGAACATATGGTCCCTATATACAGTGTAAAATTTACACTGAACCTGGAGTTACATTTCGAGAGTCAACTTCACACTAGTAAGAGTTAATATTTTACACAAATTAGTGTCAAACACATTTTACACTGTGTGAGAAATAACACCCATAGTGTTATTGACATTCAACACTGAAGGGTTTAGTGTTAAGAAACTTTTCCAGTCTTAAATGTACTCAACACTACGTGGTCATAAATAAATGACTCCAAAGAGTGTTGATTTTTAACTATTTGAAATTACGACATAACTTTATTCGTGTACACAGATTCTGTTGGAATGGCAGGGGGGGAAACAAAAGCAAGAGTTTATTTTTAATTTAATTTTTATTTTTTCAATTTTATTTATTAATTTATTGAGAGTTTATTTAGAAAAAAACTCATAAATGGGAAGAAAAAAAAAGATGCCTAGAGTTTAGTGTGACCTTTGACATGTACTATGGGGGGGATGAATCACAGGTTAAGATCTTCAGGTCCATTCCTGGTTACCATGGCAACAGCTGAGATAAAATTGTATCTTGGAATGGAAAAAAATACAAACATATCCCCCTGACACCCAAAAATGCACAAGTTTTGGCTTTTTTTATGATAAATAATTGCTTTTTTTTTCCAGAAACAGTACAATGCAACATTTTTTTAAAATGCATTTTTAAATTTTTTTATAGAATGTCCATTACAGTGGACAACATTTTTTTTTTTTTTTTTTAATTTCTTCAATAAAGATGTGAAAGTCTTGTCCATTACAGAGAACAAAAATACATTGCTGGGTCTCAGGAGGATATGGGACCTTTTCTAAAAAAGAACATTTATTTGACCATGATGGACACTTTATGGACAGTCCACTCCTCAGGTGGATTTGGGTGTCTTAATCCGAACAACTTGACTGTTCCACATACCAGATGATACGCTGGGAAACATGAAGCTGAGTGACAGAAGCCACCGTGCTGCCGGCTGATATCCTACAAGCAGCTGAAAACTAGAGCTGAAGCCTTGGGATTTCCCAACCTATTAACCACTGCTATTTTTAGTCCACTGGCCTACTGTGGACAAGACCGTCTTCATCTGAGGAAGGCATGACTAAAAACAGAAATAGATGTCTGAGTTAACCCTTTAACTCCTGAGACTTAAGCACTTCCACAGTAAAAAGAGTAAAATAAGTAACAAAATGAACAAAAGCAGCCAACGTGATCAATAAAAAGGAACAAGAATGAATAATAAACCAACAAGATAATAAGTGACATGAACAGAGTAAGACACAAACCGAAGAAAATTAAATTAAAAACAAAATGTAGAAAAATAAACAAAATTAGCAACTAAATGAACAAAAGCAGCCAAAGTCATGAATAAAAATGAGCAAAAAGGAATAATAAACCAACAAAATAATAAGTAACATATGGACAAAGTAAGACACAAACAGAAGAAAATTAAAGAAAAAACAAAATAAAATCAAAAAATGTCGAAAAATATACAAAATTAGCAACTAAATGAACAAAAGCAGCTAAAGTCATGAAACATGAACAAAGTAAGACACAAACAGAACACAATTAAAGAAAACATAAAATAAAACAACAAAATGTAGAAAAATTAATGAAATAAGCAACAAATTAACCAAAACTAGTAAATATTTACAAAATAATAAGTAACATGGAAATTTTTTCAAAAATTTACTAAAGAAGAAAAAAAGAAAGAAATAACTAGAATAAAATAAGCAACAAAATGAACAAAATCAGCCAAAGTCATCAATAAAAATGAACAAAAATTAATAATAAACCAAAAAAATCCTAAGAAAAATCATCACATGAACAAAGCAAGACACAAACAGAACAAAATTAAAGAAAAAAGAAAATTAAAAAAAGAAAATGGAGATTTAAAAAAAAAAGCAACAAAAAAATAAACATTTTGTAAATATTTACAAAATAATAAATAACATGGAAAAATTTACAAAAAATATCTAAAACAGTTTTAAAAAATAAACAAAGACCTAGTATAATAAATTAATTAATTAATAAATAAATGAAAACAGTGGACGTTTTCTGAATATATATATTTTTATTCCACATGTATTTATTTATTTTCAGTATAATATAGGTTTCATTACAAAACATGTTTTGTTGTTGTTTTTTTCCCAGTTCACAAATACGGTCAATTGACAAAGTATATGTTTGTTTTTTT
>JAPTYR010000010.1:21408013-21418952 GCA_029814505.1 Siphamia roseigaster
GTGTGTGTGTGTGTGTGTGTGTGTGTGTGTGTGTGTGTGTGTGTGTGTGTGTGTGTGTGTGTGTGTGTGTGTGAGCTCTTGTCTGTATGTTGTGCTGTTTTTAAATCATTTGTCTGTCTCCTGTCTCACCTGCTGGCTGTGGTCTGCCTGCAGTGCTGCCTGAAGGGCATCAGGTGGTAGTTCATAGCATCCAGGAGTAGTTTCTGGCACACAGGGTCACTCCTCATGAAGTCAACAGACTGCACCCTCTCCACCAGTTCTGGAGCAGGTATAAGGGCGAAGCGCAGCCTCTTCATAAGGTCCGGCGCATAGTGCATGCGAGTCTCGCGGTCATGCTCCAGCCAGAGGACTGACATCTGGAAGAGAGCCAGTTCTGACTCCACCGGGGGTGGCAGAGCATCTAGCATGGCACACATTTCCTCAAAGTTCAGCAGAAGCACATCCTCCACCAGGTACTTGTTGGCCAGCTTCTTGGTCTCATCCAGTCCATGCAGGGCAGCAATCTTGCAGATCTGCTTGTAGTTCTGCACAGAGATCTGATCATTAAGGAACTGCACACTGAGCTTAGTAATTTGGGGGATGTTTAGAATCTTGCTGACTGAAAGAACCTCTTCCACCGTGTCCAGGGAAAGAGTCACGTTGGCAGTGTACAGGTACTCCAGCACTAATCGTAGTCCAATGGAGGAACAGCCCTGGAGTACCAGGTTATTAATAGGCCTGGCACTGGGGGTCACCAGCTTGTCATCTGGGGAGGATGAGGGGGTCCCACTGCTCCCCTGGTCTCCTTTGCTGCCCTCATTGTTGATTACATTATGGGAAGAGAAGAGGGACCTGAAATACTGGGAGCAGGATGCCAGCACAGCTTTGTGGCAGTGGAACTGCTGTCCCTGGGCAGTGAGAGTCACATCACAGAAGAGCTGTTTTCTCCATAAGAGATTGAGCCCATGCAGCAGGGTGTCACTGTGTGTTGGGTCAAAGGTGGATGTTCTATCACCCGATCTGGACATGACTTCCTGACTGTGAACGCCACCTAGGCAACAAATAAACCATGCAAGCCATTTACCTCAGGTCATTTATTTGCACAAAACACCATAGGTGATATCAGTCAACTACTACAAAACAATAGGATTCCCTGGATAAGTTAGTGAACACATCGGCCGTCCATCCATCGGAGAATAACCATCATGCCACACCAGCCGGCGACGATCTACATCCAATACGGATTCAGTCACTTTCAACTTTGAGCTCTGGTCGTAAAGCAACAAACAAAAACGCAGTAGTTCCCACAGCGTGCCACTCGTGTTCATTCTCCACTGAAGAACCAGCTGCTTTTAATGGATGCTGAGGTTTGAAGGGCGCTGTCAAAACAAACCGGAGGATACGGAGATGCTGCGGCGCTTTCCCCCCCGGCAACGCGGCTGAAGTTGTCGGATAGGGAGAGTGGAGAGCCCCGCTACGGCGTGCGGATGACACGCAGCATCCAGCTAACACTTGTCCCTTCTACTATCCTGCTGCACACCCCCACGACGAGGACATTACACATCGCACAGATTTACGGAGTCATACAAAAGCAATTAGTTTGTCTCGGAGCCGTCAGCAGCGGCACGGCACGGCACAGCACGGCACGTTTGCGCTTTTAGCCAACCTGAGTTAAACGGACGTGAGTATCGAACGGATTCATTGAAATGCAGCTGTCGGTAAAGTTCAAAGGAAAAGCCATATCTATTGTTTCTCGCGCTACAAAAACCTATTTCTGCGTGCGTAATGTGGATAAACTTGACACGCGCGTGCTGTAACGTTGTCGCCAGATTCCCTAAAAGCGCCTGTCACAACTAAATGATGAGAGCAGCTTTGGCTGAGAAGGAGCCAAACTTACCTGACTTCAGCTCTTGACAAAAAAAGAAAGTAAGCTTCAGGTTCCCCAATAATCTGATTTGGATATCCCTTTGTTCTCCTTTTAAGAAATATCCTTTCCTGGAAAGTCTATGGTCGGTGGTGACTCAAAATAACCATTGATTCCAACTCATAAAGTCACTATTTCACCTTATTTGTTGACGTTGATCATTTGTTCTTCTGAATTAACAAGAAGTGTGTGAGTGTGTGAGAGGGAGCTGTGCTTTCTGCAAGAGAAGAAGAAGAAGAAATATACGTGTGACAAATTATGCTACCAAGAAACAACACATCATTATCCTTGGGCCTGGGGCTCAGTGAGTCGTAACGAGAGTAATAGGAAATCCACGGTTGGGGAGAGAAACGGTCGTGCATGGCCGGTGGAGAGAGACCATGCAGGGGTATGGATGCTGGAGAGACTCGCAAAATTATGGCTCAAGGCTATTGTAAAAACTGTCGAGCGTAAATGACTGCGATTTCAAACATCTATGGAAGAAAGAAAAGAGAAAGGGGGAGAAAAACCGAGTCTTTCCCTCGCTGTTATAGAGAGAACCGTCAAGTTTTAGTGCGCATTGCTAATTAGTCAATTTCTCTCTGCCTTCACAGCCCGACGACTTTGCTGCTGAGCTGAAACTGCTAATTTCTGGGACCAGCCTTTTTTTGGCTGTGAACTGGATGGATGAATGGCTTGTCTCGCACAAATGACAAAAAGCCCCTGCCTTAATCTCCATCGCCAAAATAACCCCTCATCTCATTCTGCTCCTACTAGTCCTTCAAAAGAAGGTGCTCTACACAAACTCAAGTTTTGCATCTTTGATATAAAAACAACAACAACAACAACATATGCACCAATATGTCCATTCTTGGTTTATCATGTTAAACTGATGGATATGGAATACTTTTTTTTTTTAATATACCTTGTGTGTGAGGAAAAAAACAGCGGAACACAGACCTCAACATATGCCTAAAGTGATGTAAAGTTGTACAATGTGAAGAACAATAAAATCCAAGATAACATGTAGCATTTTTGCTTAGTCCAATCATTACTTGTTCATTGTTTGATGCTTTGAGGCATAGCTACAGGCCTGGAAACACAAAGGATAGAAACCTAATACAACATCCAGCAGTGTACAGTAGTTTGTGAATGGCCAGGCTGAATGTTCTGATGCCATATGCATTCACATCAGTTTCACAAACCTCCTGAAGGAATGAGGGCGGCTTATATGCCAACCACTTGACAGATTAGTAAAACACTGACAATTACACTCCCAATTTGCGTACTGTTCATATTAATCTGACCATATAACCTAACCCTATAACCAATAAAAACAAACTGTAAACTGTACTCCCTAATGTCATATTTTGATTCTAATGAGTGTCATATCCTGTTACAATGACTTCACAGACTTCAATACCAGCTTACACACACTTATCAACCCTTTATGTGCACTATGTGTGACTGAACTTGGGTTTTGACTGACTTTATATGTATTTGAAGTTGGTTACTAACACAAATCCTCTCAAAGCAAAAAAAAAAAAAAAATCCTTGCCAATCCAGTCAAAACTGTTAAAAATTACTTATTAGGACAAAATAAACTGTCAATTAAATAAAGAGCTCAATTAGAGTAAAAAAAAAAAAAAACAACTTACATGCAGGAATCCCATGGGACCAGAAGTGACAGATACCTCACAAGTTACAAAATGACAGATAGGGATAAATGGGTTTGTTCATGTACTATGAAAGAGAGCAATACCATGCTACCGTCAAGCAATAACAGGCCACACATAGATAGCATTAATAATAGATGGAACCAAACATTGTTTGATGTTTGAGTAGTTGACAAGCACACTACACTGCCAGCATTTGTATATATAGGTTGACACATACATGGGGGTGTTACAAGTTGGCTGTATGGTTGTTTACTATCTTTTCCAAAGGACTCATCACTGCAGAGCATTACAGTATAGTTCACTGTATTTCACTTTAGAGTCACATACTGTTATCTTTACCAGCACTCAGTTAGCACTACATTACCCAAGTCTCGAGTGAGCTATTCTAACGCAATAAAATGACCATTTCCAACTCTTTCAGCTCTTTGTAGCAACTCAGTCTCCTGAGGCCACTGGTCTTCAGATTGCAGGGCGTTTATGGTTGTAAGTTGTTGCAGTGTGCAGAGGGAGGGGGGGTCATCAGATAAGAGAAGAATTTCTAGACTAATTAAACCCTTTGAGACAAAGAATCACACTACAGTGATTTACAACTCTCTGTACCAGTTAACCCGACTCATATTTATCTGTCATATTACACAGATACCTTATCTACCTCTATGGATCTTAATTTTTTTTTTCCCTCTGATGATTTAAAACGTAAGGGGAAGAGTGTTGGAGTAAATACAGAGATAAAGATCGTGTAGTCATAAAGACAGGTTCACAATGAGCCTAAATACTAGCTATCTATGTAATGCATTACTCACATTTAGTATTTTTGAATCAATATGTGCTCTGTCAGATACTACATAACTGCCTTTTATAAAGCATGGTTTTTTTTTATTATTTGTAACACTGCATTTTAGTGCATATAACATCACATAACAAATAAAACTAAACAACGCAGGGACATACTGTGGCCTTGAATAACTGATTAAAGAGTGAACATTTAATCTAATCAGTGCAATGAAACAAAACAAAGGAGAAGCTCCAAAGTTGTGAATAGCAAAGTCTACCAGGCATAATTCCTTTTGCTGGCTGCTGCAGAGGGGTATGCTAAGATAGAAAGTATTATTTTCCTAAATGGAAGGTGTCAGATGGTCACGGAAATGTGATCGGCTGTTCAAGATCACTGCTTCCCATCTGCAATTTGTGACGTGTGAAAGATTCAGCCCAAATGTGCTCACCAAGCGTAAATCCTCAGCACTTTCTCTTATCGTGGAAAAGCAAGATAACCAGCTGTTTACAGATCAGAGAACATATCATATTAATATCATGGAGAGGGTGATATCATCTTGTTTGTAAAATATTTTGTTAACTAAGTGTGGTGTGGTATGGCAACCTATAAAGTGAAAGTTGTAATTTATGTGTTGGTTTTACTGTTTGAGTTTAAAGGTTTTTTTCCCCCCCCTGATTAAAATATTAAAAAAGGGAGAAAACAGAAAATGATGTCGGCAGCCTCTTTATAAAGATAATATTAATTGAAACTGCATGTTACTGTAAATCCTTAATAATAAGGCTTCTGGTGGTTACATTTGAACTGAAGACTCCTCTAGTTAACTGAATGTACAAACATAAGCAGCTTTTCTTTTATTCCACGTCTCTTTCCTTGCATTTTCTGTGATCTTAGAAGAGGTTATAAAAATTGAGTGAAGTGATATTCTAATGTGAGATGACTACTGATTAGAATCAGTATTCTAAGAGTATTTCACAGGATCAGAGGCTTTTGAAAAAGAGTTGCAGCTACAGACCCCCGGTAACTTTGACTTCAATTGTCTGTTCCAGTGGTTTTATCGTCTCCTGAGCATATCTTCTTTATGAGGGGAACAAATGAGTCAACTTGGAAGCACATGTGTAATTTAAATGAGTGAAATTTAAGATGAGAATACCAGAAGCATGCCATTTTCTGGGATGAAATTCTGACTTTGAACACATGACAACAAGTGTTGATTGATTTGTACATGATTAAATATTTATATAGACATGTAATTTAATATTTGGAGTGATTAGTAGGTGTTTGTCATATCAGATGAAAGTTACTCAAAGATGATTCATAAAATGTCCACTGTGTAATAAATTGGAGGCACTTATATTTGCTATTATGGGAGTATGGGAGGCCTGCTGTTTTAAACCCCTAGATCCCCACACATGGCGTAGCCACCACAGACACGGCTCAGAGAGTCAGCCGGCAGCCGGGAGGTGAGCAGAAAGGAACAGGCGGTGTCCCCTCCAGAGTGAGTACGGGAGCGTGTGTGTGTGTGTGTGTGTGTGTGTGGCATTCTCAAATGACAAAAGGATACCAGTTGTGCAGTTCAGGTGGGAGGAGGCATGGGGGTGGTGTGGAGACTCACCTGAGGGAGAGTCCAGACTATTGGGACCGAGGCTATGGTGGAGACCCAGAGTGTGTAGGGGCCGCAGGAGGCCACTGTGCCATGGAGGAGGTTTGAGGGCTGGAAGGAGAGGGGGCTGCTGTTGCGCAGTCTCCCCAGCGTGATGCATCTACCTTCAGGGTGGCAGCAGGCGTGGAGTGGGGTGCGATGGAGCGAGCACAGGCTCAGTGGCGCGGTCACCTAGGGACGCTGAAGCTGCTGTAGCAGGACTGATAGTTATTCCTTGAGAGAATTGCAAGATGAGCCCCATTGTATTAGCAACCCCCTTCTACTAAAAACTGTATCAGTGTTCTTGAGACCTTAAAGAATAAAGTTGGGGCTCGAAATAAGTGAGAGCAAATACAAAGTTTTATGTTCACATATATATATATACAGTATATATATATATATATATTGAACAAAACTATATACTATAATATTTCAGAATGATGAAATAAAATGTAAATGACACAAATAAGGGGTATGTGATTAACAAAAATGTTCCGAAACAGCATGTTCAACACTGAATCAGAATTACTGTTGTTGAGTTAAACTTCAGTAAATTCTTTTGGCAATGGTAAGCCAGCAAATTATTCCATACTGATTTAAAATTCTGAGACATTAAGCTTTTAATTTCCAAGCCATACTTTTGTGTTGCAACTGTTTGAGTCGTATCTTTTAGAAATTCTCTGTGTCTAATATGGTCAGCACTCCCAATTATTCACTCCACTGACAAGTGAAACAAATGGGACCAACCAGTGCATTCTGTATTATCTACACCCCTTGGATTCCCTGACAATAATTAATACAATGGCAAGCTGCTGTTACCAGCCCCAACGACATGAGCTCAACAACATAAGCTCTCCCTTTCCAAGAGCTCTTGAGAGGAAATTACATCCAGCACTCGGGTCATATACATCACGGCCACCAGCAGTCAGGTCAGATCCTACTACTGTGCGTTAACCTACATCAGATAAAGGTCCTATTGTATGGTGCTGTTAACATCACCAGGTTATTACTCACATCATTACACTATGAATGTAAGGCGCATGGAATATGTCAGGAATAATATGAATATGGCCCTGGCCATAGAGATATATATACAGACTTTAACCACAAAGAATGTCCCTTCTATATCAAGAAAGGTCATTAAGACGTCATGGTTTTACTAAGGAGACAGTTCTGACCACCTCACTGGCACCGTCATGGAACATTATGAAACATCACTTCAACTGTTAATAATACAGATTAACAGGGAGGAAAAAAAATACACATTTCATAGGGAAACCAGAAAGCAGCGGGAGGTTATTTTGGTTTATATTTTTGAGCTGATATGTCCTTTTAAAGAGTTGTCATGTAATCATACGAACCTCTCTTATTTTATCCTACAAGGATATTGCCAGGTTTTTTTAATTATAGGGGGGAGCACATTCCCCCAACATCCATTAAAGGAATGCCATGCTAATTTTAAATCCTCGCAGCAGGCATTGGCATCAACAGAAGAAAAGTGGATGAGTTTCTCTTTAACAGCTGTAATTTGTGTTTTCCAATCACCATGCTGATTTCTGCTCATTATACTCCGGTTTCACACCGGTAAGTGAGCAAAGTTTGGATTGATTGACTCTAATTAACTAAAAAATGTTCCAAGCCATGGATTTATTACCATGCTAGCTAGCCACAAATGTCAAAGACTTTCACAAATTATTATCCTGTTAAGATAAATATCTTTGAAATCAAATGAGTGTGGAAACACAAGGAACATGTATTGTTGTTGTGATGAATATGTTTGGCATGTTTTCTGTGAAGTTACACTTTAAGGAGTTACCTGGGCAAACACACAGTCCCACTGTTGTGTTAAGATGAGCAGTATGACTGAATGACAGATGCTGTACTTAAAATAACTTTGAAGGACCAGGCACCTGCTAGACACTGCACTCACTGTATGACTGAGCAGAAGACAATGTTTACAGTTATTATGTCAAATAGAATAAAATAAATCACCTTGAAGAAAAAAAAATAAACAAATAATAAGTTGTTCCATAAATCAGTTTAAAATCTCCTGATTTAGTCCGAGTTTTAAGACCCATTTTTCCTTGTGTGCTCGAAAACTTGGCAGCATCACCCTCATTGATATTTTAGACACAATAGCACCTCTCTCAACTCACATAGTTTCCTTGACTCCATCAGCTCTATTGCTCAACTCTCCACTTTGCTAACAAACAAAGGCAGGGTGGTTTGAATGGACACTTCCATTTCCCTGGCTGCAAAAAGATCTAAAAAAAAACAGAATTTCGGTTAGCCTCAGAAAACAGAATGCTGCTCTGATTCACTTGGCTTCACGTCACTGATCAGAGGTGATCACTGAAGTGCATCCAAATGAAACAGGCCCATCGTCTGCATGGTGGCGCCAGGCTGAAATTGAGAATCAGGCTGCCTGTAAATCAGATTTTTCCAATGTGTCTCCTGCAAAATATGCCTTTATACAAAGCTAGCAAGTATTCTAAACCAGCTTTGATATATCACAGTACAACAGCACCACAGTGAGACTTGTGCTGTATATTCTATCCTCATCATACCGAAACAAGCATCTAACCTGGAAGAAAATACATCTCTGCTGTCAGGAACCTCCATCAGTATTTCGACAGTCCACCCTCTTTAGAGAAGTAGTATTTGGGTGTGTGCACCTGAAGGCACGCCTGCAGATAAATGTGATGACATCTAGTTGTGGCTCACTTTCATTTATTTAGGGGATTGATTAGATGCTAGGAGAGTAGATAAATGTGTTGGGGAGGCACTTTCATTTGAGGTATTACCATATAGTCAGTAAGGAATATGAGATAGACTAAACATTTTTCTTTTCAAGGTGCTTTTAGAAATCTACTGGTATGATGGCTTTGCGAATTGTTAATATGAAGTGCCCTGTTAGTGCCATCAGTTGGTTGAGTGCTTTTGTTGGTAAAATATTACAATCTGAATTCAGTACAATACAAAACCACAAAACAAAACTTTTGAAAATCTACACACCAACATGTCTGTAGACATAATTCTATGTTTAAATGTTTTTCTGACACTAAAATTAATGATAAATAATGTTCTTGTTTCCTGATAATTGTCTTTAATTTGACATAAAGTGCTTAAGTCATGTGAAAACACGAGACTGGAAATGGTTGTAGTCAATTGATGTGTGGAAAGTTGTTGTGTTCACACTGCCCCCTTCTGTCCCCACAAGTTGGAGAGACATCTTGTGTATCAACAAAACAGCACCTCTATCAATCAGACAAAAACAGGAAAGAGCATTGGCATATGTAAGGAAAAAAAACAGCCTAAAAGCACTGAAATAGAGCCTCTTAATTGTCTGAAGAATATTAAAAGGATATGTATTATTATTTTTAAGAAAAAAAGTTAGATATTGAATAAGCTTTATATTATTTTAAAATATTTCTGTTTATCCGGAAATATTTTTAACTCAACTTTTCAAGTCTGTATGCAGCGGACATTAGTGATATGTACCATTAGTATGAGGTTGTTGAAACATGATGCAACAAAAATCAATTTTCTCCAAGTACTAGATGTGATTCAGTTAAGATTCCAAATTGAAAACAGTGTTTCCCCAGGGTTCTTTAGAAAGCCAGTGGATAGTGCGCACACAACATCCTTTTGTGCACACTATTTACCCCTGGATTGCTTCAGGCTAATGTCTCAATAATTTTCACTCCTTTCTCAGGTCCTTCCCACAAAGGACTTAACTAATGATCCATGGACAAAATGAAGCATTTAAATTTATTCATTAATCATTCATCTCCAGCTCATTGAAAATGCTAAACTTCCACAAAATTAAGATTGAATATTGAAAAGTGATTGAGGGAGACAGCTCTCAGAGAGTGAAGAGAGGAAGGAATGCAGGTCTGATGATAAAAACAGGGTCTTTGAAGAGACAGTGGTCCCACACATGGGCATGGTCAAGGTGGCAAAGGTGTACTAAGTGCTAGTTAAGGTCACACAGGGTTTCACTAGTTGTAATTAGATCTTGGAATCTGGAGAAGCGTAGAATTTCTGTCAACACTGCCTGTAATTATTCTCTTTTCCAATTAATGGTGACATAGATTAATTATCTGATGAGGCAAAGCCAATTGCAATCATTCACCCAGCTAAAATTAGATCAGTCCTGACAGCAGCATGAAAGTCACCTGTTTCATTGTTATGGATTTGCTGCAAGTAAAGAGGGGGAATAGTGAAGCGTGCTAGGGTAAGTAAGTTGTCTGGTACAGGTGAATGTCCAATTACACTGCGATTTGAACTGAAGGCATCTACTCATTTAATCCAGCAGCATCTGGACTAGCTTGTTTGTTCACCCCAGCATCATCAGTGGAAGTAGAGTCATCTGTCAGGGATTGCAAGAAAGCAGAGATGAGGTGAATTTCTTCTGACAACCCCTCCTGTTTGACAAAAGGACAAAAAGAATAAATGAAAAGCAGCTAATTAAAAAATAGCAAAGCTGCTGTGGACAAAAGCAACAGTATTGAATTAATACCAAATGCTTAGTGTATGTGCATCTCACACAAGGCTGGTGGTGGGTCTAAGATGGTGAGATTTAAGTTACCATCTTGTTCTTATTTTGTGAGGAAGGAGAACAAGAGGCTCCTGGTGAACCACGTCCAGGTTCAGTGCTCCTCTGTTTTAAAAACCTCAGCATCCAGTTTTTCTATTAAACTGCCTGGCACTGTCAACCAGCTTGGGAATCTGAACCAGACTAGCCATGCAGAAATTCTCTGACTAACAATTATATCAGAAACAGGATCTTGGATTACTGTCCCCTGGGAATGGGGCAGTGGGCGTCCGCTCCAATCATTACTGGCCATTCAACAAGGCTGTGCACTGCTCTCCGCTGTTAGCCATTGTCAATTATGCCATCCCTAGTGTAAACTTGCAGAACACAAAGCTGAACTGCCAGTTCTGGCAGGAGTGTAACAGGA
>JAPTYR010000010.1:21431200-21443114 GCA_029814505.1 Siphamia roseigaster
TGATTTTTATTTTATTATTTTGTTCCATTTGTGTCTTACTTTGTTCATGTTACTTAGAATTTTGTTGGTTTATTATTCATTTTTGTTGGGTTTTTTTTATCGATCACTTTGGCTGTTTTTCTTCGTTTTGTTGCTTATTTTATTATTTTTGGCTGGAACTGCCAAAGTCTCAGGAGTTAAAGGGTTAAGTGCTTAATACAAAAATAAAAAAAAATAAAAACATTCCATAACCAATTTATAATACTGGAAGGGAAAATGTAGTTTTTAATGTAATATAGCTAATGATTAATACAGTTTTGTCATTTGTATTTTAACCTCCCCATCATAATATTATAGATACCTCTGCAGTATTAGGTTATAAGATTATAATTTTTTCTACATATGGAGATATTTTTGGTAAAAAGAGAATAAATGCAACTAGAAGTTACCTCTTCTTGTGCAGAATTGATCTGATTTATTATGCTGCTCTGGAAGTCCAGTTTATCTTTTATGATGGGAATTTGCTTTTTGGCTATGTTGATGTCCTCCTGCAAGTGCTGGTTCACCACCTCTGTCTGTGACAGTTTGTCCTGGACTTTATCGAGTTTTTCTCTTTCTTGTTTTAGCTGCCACTTCAGTTCAGCAATGTCTCTGCTGCAGGCTTCGTGCTCTACAAAAAGCATTCATTTAAATGGGGAAAATCAGTATAGTATGAAGATAATTTACACTAGAGCTGGACAACATAATCACAATAAAAAGCAAGATACTTCTCAGTTACTGACCTTTCTGGACAACAAGTGAATGCTCTTGGTGCTTCCACAGATAAATACTGTCAAGTTTGTTTTCCAGAAATTTCTTTCTTCGCTTCTCTGTGAGTAAAGTTTCCTCTGCATACTGGCGATCGGCCTCCAACCGCTCAATCAGATACACAACCTCTCCAAGGACATCATTTATTTTCTTCAGTAGTGGCGATAATGAAGAACTTTCTGGAGGATGAAAAACTTTACAAGATGGGTGCACAGTAGGCCATAAACAAGTAAATAACCTTTATTCAAGCCAAGTTCAGCAGGTACATATGAACCTGTTTTATGGAATTTGAATATCAGCAGCAATCACTAGATAATTGAAAACAACCAAGTACGATGAATTCACCTCTTGCACTAATTCCAATACCTTCGATAGCTAAGTCTGCAGATGTAATTGATTCACCGTCTGAATCTCTAGACTTAAATCTGGAGAAAAAGCAGAAAAACATATCACATTTGACATCAACCTTAGTATAACAAAGGAATCAGGAAAGTAAAACAATGTGTTTTACCGTAAGTTTCGGGTGTATCTGTGCTTCTCTAGGTCAATCTGATGAGGATATTTTCCAGACTAATACAAGAACAGGAGAGTAAAAATGCATGTGAAAATTGGGCTGTTCCTCTTATCAAGAATTTGATCACATCTGACATCAGTTTACCTGTTGAAACCAATTATCCACTTCCATCCTCAGCTCTTGGATATGGTAAATAGCACTGTTGACACATGGTAAGGGGCTGTTAAGCAAAGCACAAGTGCGACGTCTACCAGAGCAGACACCCTGAAGATCTGCTTGATCTTGGAGAGAGAGAGAAACGTCGAGAGGTGTAAATCCAACTTAAATATAGTTTATCAAATACAAACCATGTGTTACAGAAACCACAGGTACAAAGCCTTAGTGATAACGTGTTACAAAGCCCCAGTAAAACATATATACTGAACAGAACTCACATTAGTTAGAACAAACACTAAGCTATGTTATTTATTTTATTTAGCAAAGTAATTACTAAAACTCATTTGGCTGTAAAAAGATGTTTTGTGATTCTTTGCTCGCACAGATTCATATTGTCATTTACTGAAAGCATCAGTGAGAAAGCAGAGACAACAAATTTGAACATTTCAGACAAATGCAAGGGTATAATTCTTAGTGGTAAAAGGACGCCATCTGGCTGAAGAAAAGCTAAATAACATGATACTTATTCTCCAACGAAAATAATGAAAAATATTAACCTATTTTCAAGTTCCAAATTAATTTTTACATATGTAAAAAGATATCACACACCTTGTGATTCTGTGTGTGGGAGGATATTTGGCATATACAGCAAGTAAGTTATATAAAAGTTATCAGCATGTGCTTAATAAAAAGTGTTGCTTCAAAAGTCACAATTCTGAGAATTATTGAACAAGTATAAGCCTGTTCTTCTTGCATATCAAAACAAAAGTGTGTTCATTGGTTAATGCTTTTATGTAAAACTAAAATATAATTAGCTATAAATCTTCTGTAGATCTGTGCTTGATGGGATGGATTACTGTGACTGACGTGTGATTCTGTCTTTAATTTACCCACATGAAGTAGGATTCCCATTAATATATGACATAAAATAAGGTTTTCTGAATATCGAATGACCACTTGATGCATTATACCATTGTTCTCATTGTGGTTAAACAGACAGACAATCTCTTATCTCAAGTGATCGTGTTTCTACCTACCCATCTGAGCCACACTACTTTCTAATGTCAAGGTAACAAACTGAATATCAAACCACAACTGCATCGGCATCTGCAAGTGTCACATGTCTAATGTCAGACAACAGGTAACTTTACACTATAGGAATCTCTTTGTTTGCCTGGTCAGCACTGACCTGAGCACATTATACATCACATTCTAATAATAATAATTAAAAAAAAAACACCCACATTAATGAGCACAATGACAACAACGTCAACCTCATTAAAAGCACAAAAGCATGGTGTCTGTTAAAAGTCTAAGAACATTTTTCAGTCCTATAAGTCATTAAAAGAAACAAATAGCAACAGATGCATCTAAATTTTTTTTATTATTTTTTTCTTTATTTTGCTTTAGTGATGACTGTATTTGCTAAAGGATCTAATTAGTAACATATTTTTATGCTACACCTTTACCCCATCTGCATTCTGATACTTTCCACATTTTGTCTTGTATATTGCAGTGGTAACTTTGGCTCATCTGACACTTGTGTGAATGTGTATATGTGGTCAGTAGACTGTAGAATCTGAACTGCTCTTTAGGGGATGAATAAAGTTTTCTGAAGCTGAATCTTAATAGTGTAGAATGTGAATATATGAGGTTGTAAATACCATTGCCTTATTCACATTTTGTATAATTCAGTGTGTTCCTGTTTTAATTTCATTGTACAAACCCTTTAAACCATCCATCACTGAACATAACAATGTTTTTTCTCCTCTATTATTGTACTTACCTAAAGATTGTTTAAACTAACTTAACTCACTCCTACATAAAATCTACCCTGTGTATGATTTCAGATTCTTTACTATAAGGACTTTTATTCACCACGTACATAAACACATAAAGGGAATACTTTGCAGGTAGATGTAGTCTCTCTGATAAATTATAAACACAAGAGATCATAAAAAATATAAGTAAAGTAAAATCAGGGGGGGGCTGTCAACTATATACATGTAAATTCTATATGCTTACAAGGCATTGCATCACTTATAGGGATGCTGGTTAAAAATGAGTTTATAAAAAACGAAAAACAGTACCAATTTCTGTTGATATCAGTTAAAATTATCTTGAAAACATAGCTGCATACTTTTTATAATCTCTAACCACAACTCATAATGAAAAAACTAACGACATAACCCATTAAACATTAAATACATTTAAAATAAGGTCGTTTTTTTTCTTACCTTGTTGACTGAGCCTGCCTTCTCTTGATGGGAATCTGAGAGGTTCAACGTCTGGCATTGCTGAAATCTTCTCTTATGTGTTCAATTATAGTGAAAATAGAATCTTCAGAGCCTATGGAGGAGTAGGAGGTAATTTAATCTAAAGCTAATCTAGGAGACAAAACAAACAATGACAAAACAACTATGAACACAAGTGTTTTGTTTGTTTGTTTTACATTACTCTCCCATTAGAACTAATGTTTTAAGGTTGGTAGTTAAACTTTTAAAGTTGCAGCTGATACCTTCACTCATCTGCGGATGTTGCTCACTTTGCTAACGATAAGTTTAATTAACTTAGCTTATGACAAATTAATGAGCTGAGGGGGTCGTCGTCATGGCAGAAAGTGAAAGCGAAAAATGGCTGGCTATCAACTTACTTCTAAAGGTAGACTTTTGAGTGACATTTGAATTACTATCATATGTGCTGAAGTCCGACCTCTGAAGTAAGAGAAATATGGATTAATCCGGTGAAAGTAACCCTTAGTAGAAAGTTTTCCGCCTCTGAATCAACTCTAGTTGCTGTCAATCTTCTGCAGCGGTTGCTTGGCAACAAGGGGCTGCGCTTGGAGGGGAGGAGCTGCGTTCAAGAGCAGCAGCCAATAGTGTTATCTGTTGTTTAACAGCACTGAGTAGTAAATCATGTTCGTTTAATGTCGAGCCAAAGGGATGTAGTGTAGTACTAGGCATATTTGGCTCTAATAGCCTATAGTTACGATTATAGCATCCCTTTTTTCTTTTCTTTTTTTTCCACATCTTTAATAGGCTAGTGTTTAAAAATTTCAATGCATTTATTTGACTGGCTGGAAAACCTGCAAGTTCAGAACAAGACCAAACCATAAAAAATGTCCAATGTGAAAGCTGGGATTTGTTTATTTTTCTGTTAAGTGCATTTTATGTTTTAATTACCTGTGATTTGATTAAGTTGAATTATTCAGTAGTATTATTTTATAATGTACCTTGTTACTTCATTACTGAAAGGTTCTACAGAAGCAAAGTGTATTTGTTGGATTATTGTTGCTCTTTTTATTGTTGCTGCTGTTGTTGTTAGTAAATAGTAGCAATAGTAGTAATAATAGTAGTAGTAGTAGTAGTTAAGATTTCATTTTGATTATGTTTTCTAGTTTTTAGGAAGATACAATAAAGTGAGAAAGGATAGTTAGTGCAGCAAATTGCATTTTTACCAAGCTGTATATGCATGCAAGAGCCTGATGTATTATAATAATAAATTAAATTCAATTAAACAGGCTTTTGAGTGCCAACAAAACATTAAAACTCAAATTCATCATTTAGCATAAAACGGCCTACATGTATCTAATGTTACATAATGATGAACGACCAATGTTTTATCCAAAATGTAAATTGCAGTCACTTGGATTTACCAGAAGAGGACTTATTCTACCGACATGACGTCACCTTCCATAACAGTCGGAGACAGCATATTTCAGCTCGTGCACACATCTTGTCATGACCACATTGTGTAAACATATGGACCAGTCAGTGTCTTCTTTGCATGTGCTCTGTTTATATTAAAGTTTGCTCCCTTTTTTTTTGCAGCCGGAGCAGACTGACGCAAGTGAACGATTCCGCATTACGTCATCGCGAAGGCCACATACTGGAGGCAAATTCTGCTTGTGTTCTGCTCAGCCAGTGCGCTACCCGAAAATTTCCACAACACAAGCCTTGCAGGAGAGCGGCATAAGAACGGCCGCTATACATGCAGTGATGCAGCACCCTACACCAAAGAAACCCTGATCGCACCGCAGGACACGACCAGCTGTCGGATTCCTGGATGGAAAACAGTGATGTTGCATGACATGCCTCGAAATAAATTCTGGTAAGTCTTGTGCAAGTGCGCTGCTGCAGCTACTGGAGACTGGTAAGCAGCAGAGGAGCGACCTTAACCTACTTTGTCACTCTCGTAAAATGAGTTTCCCGATCAAGTTGCAGTGATTAAAAAAAATCAGGCATGGGTAAAGATAAAAAAAAGAAAGAAAAAAATGATAGTGGTGGGTGCGGGGACATATTTGTGTAACAGTGAGAGCTTTGTCTCCGTCCATACAGGTGTCTCTGGAGTGACAGGTGATGTCTGAGCGGGGCATGTGAAAGGTGCCTGTTGCCTTTTTCTATGTGAGGATTTTAGTGTATGTGTTGGAATTTTGTTTTTCTTATGTCCAAGAGGCAATGTGATTCTATCTGTGCCTCACATGGTTTTTCCAAGCATGTGGTTAAATGTAAATATCAGTTTATATATGTTTTCTATTATAAAGAAAACACCAGGATAGGCTACCATTTTATCTTTTCTTTTTCATCACTAAAAGCTTTTTTCTTGTTTTGCCTCCTATATTGTCTCTCCAGGATTGACTTTTTTCTTTTTTTTTCTTTTTTTTTTTACTGTGTCATACACTAAATCACAACACCGGGAGTTGTAAATTTGTAGCTGCACTCCCATTTAACATCACAATCCCAAAGTTTTGGCCTTTTTGTAGCTGAAACCATGGTGATCAGCGGGCGACACAGTGCAGAAGGCCCTCCAGCAGACATCACTGGCTGGTACACGACAGGAAGATAGAACTGTTTTTCTATACCCACTGAAAATGTACCGCTTCTCTGGCTTAAACTGATTAACCTCAACTCAATGGGACAACTTTTTTTTTATTCCTGTCAGGGGATGGGATTCACATACCGGTGTAGTTTATAGTCCTATGATGTAAAAATAACTTTGGCCAATCAGTGGTAACAGCTGCTATGTACTGTACAGGGCCAGCCAAACACAGATTGCACTGTAATTCAAGTAAGTGCTTGTGTTTGGAAATATTGCATGACAGTCTGTTCTAAGTACATCAAGGAGGACATACATTACAAACACTGTCTTCTGTGTTTTATTAAGCTGCTATACAAATAGACCGATAATATAAATAACTGACTAATAAGGCTGTTTCTTCACCGCACGCCTAAAATATACTTGAATATTTGGTCGGCTGAAGTCCAACAGAGTGAGTTAGTGCAGTTCAGACCCTTGGTTTGATTTTGGCAGGACTTTCACCATCAATCCTCAACCATATTAGAAGTATATGATGATTTATTGGTTTTAAAGACAGTTATTTTCTAATGCTGCCACCGTGATCGTGCCACAGAGTGAAAGTGATGTTTGCTGGGCACATGCCAGGAATGAGGTTTGGGGTCTGCAACTAGAGAGCCAGTAAAGCTGTACAAGAATGTGGGGCCTTCTCATTTGTAGTTAAAGATAGAGGCAGCACAGGCTGTATCCTAGCTGACAGTTTCTAATTTCAGATATCTTCACTTTGCCTTGTCCGTTTGGGCGTCTTTTGTTGTAATGTTTCCTCGTTAGAACGCTGTTTGTGTTGGATACAGCTGTTTTAAGTAGGAGGATTTGCAATAATTCATCCAAGGCAAGAGGAAGGGATACAAATATGGTGCTTTATGAAAGGTATGTCGGTCATCTTGTTTCCTTTAACATTATAGAATTTCTAGTGCCTGCACTGGTTTAATATCTGCTCTGGCAAGAGATTGTCAATCTCAGTTATTTCTGAGACTGAAAACAGTGTGCAGAAGGTCACATATCTGACACGCAGAATGTGTTTCTTTGTGATACAGAGAGGATATCAGTGTTAATCTATGAGAAACATGTTTATTTGTACACTCTATAAATGATGAATGGGTTTGAATATCCATGAAGTTAAAGATAACATTAGACCACTGGCTGCTGGCTGTGGCCTCACATTGCCGTATGCACATTTAACGCTGCTGTTTACGGTTGTGTTATGGGATCATTCACCACTACATTAGACCTCAGATAATGATAGTGTTATCATTTGCCAAAAGACTTTACGACCATGCACAAAGTCTTTGCGAATAACGTAAACCTTCAATTTCACCTAATCCTAAATCCTATGTGGATGTTCTCCTCTGTTTTGTCAGGATAAGGAGCAGTCAGTAATAACATTTCCTCTGTTTTTCCTCTATTCCGTGAGGTTATTCCCTATGGTGTTGTTTCTGTAATTCCAAGTTTACTTCTTTACCCTCTTAAAACTTTTCTCTCTTCAGCTAAATTCCAGTCATTTGCCTGGTTCAGAGGAAGAGTAACAAGTTTTTTTTTTCTTAAATTACAAGTGAATACTAATGTCTTCATCACCAGTAACTGCAGTGTAATATTTGAGTCTACAAATTGCCGTCAAGTGATTGTCTTGCAGAAAAATATTTGCAAACCACTCGTCCACGAAGTGCCACAATCCTTTCCACTGAGGGTTATTTCATAAAAGATATTTACTTGAAAAGAAAAACTTTTTTCTCTACAAACTTTGCCTGTCTGCAGTGGTTGGTGTAGACTGCATGGGTGGGTGGGTGGGTGCTGGTGGTGGTGGTGGTGGGGTCATTATGTTTTTACGAACTGAGCGACTAGGATCTTTGCTGCCATGGCAACAAACCACATGACTAGGTGTATTAGATTGCCTTGGACAGTGTGCACTGAGGCATGGTGTGAGCATTCTCTCTCCTACTCTACCCCATTGAAAGTCTTGTCCTTGTCTTACTTAAGTTTTTCAGCACCCCCTTGTGCATGTGTGATAAGTATTGTAGCATGTTACATTTAATTTGCTCATGTACTTTCAAAATACAGAAGAAAGGAAATCAGTATGGGATAAAACCAGGGTGGTATTACACTAGTGGGCTCAAGTTCAAAACATGAGCGGTGGACCCCAACTGTCCCCTCTGTGTCTTACACACTGCCTATGCTAAAAAGGAACTTAGTTGTTTTCTTGTCGTTGATATAAAATCAAAGCTGAATTAAATTTTTCTTAATTGGAAGCCCACAAATCTGACATTTCTTTTCACTTTCATTCAGATTTAAAGAAAAAGCCATCATCAACTTATCAAACATTATGGGCAAGACAAGTAATAGGTGTTTTGTTAACTCCACAAATGTAATAACCTGCAAACATAATAAAAATTTGCAGTTTTTAACATAATAATCCCACAAATGTAATAAATTTCAAAACAAAAGTAATAGCGGTCACCTACCAATTTATTACATTTGTGAGTTATTGCATTATGTTAAAAGCTGCAACATTTTTTACACTTGCTATTACTATTACATTTGTGGGAGTTATTATGTTTGTGGGGTTAACATGTTTTAAATAGTAAGCGAAAATGATAATTACTTTTAGAGGCAGATAACATTGTATGTATGATTCTGAGCAGAACTTTACACTGGACTTTGCACAGTGAATTAAGAACAAAACACATTAAAAACAAACTAAAGTCACTAGTAAATAAACTGTAATTTGGGGCCCTTTATGAAGAGACCTTAACCTCCTCACACCCTGAGTCAACTTTCAGGGACAAGATTTTCACAGCTTTATTGAAGGACATCCCATAAAAATGTTAAAAATGCATGTAAAAAAACTATTGTATTGTTCTGTTTCTAAAAAAACGGAAAGTAAAAAAAAAAAAAAAAAAAAAAGTCAAATTATGTCTTTTCCTGGGTCTGATGAGGCTATGTTTAATTTAATAAAAATAGTTTAGTTATGTACACAGTTGTTTTTTTATGCTTATTCTTAAAAAAAAAAGGATTCCCAATAAGGTGTGTACATGAATAATGAAAATGAATGTTTCACTAGTATTTGTGCTTACATGCAACTGTGAATATTCTGACTAATGATGCCCAAACATTTCATTTATCATGTCAAAGTATGTAAAAGTAGCTGCAGCCAACTTCATTCTTTGGATTAAAAAAGGGACTTGTATGACTGTAAATATAGCTTTTCTTTCCACTCCTTCAACTACCTTCATAAAAAGGTCAGCACTGTGATGTTTACACATATCTGAGACCTGTTGACATCCCAGCCTGTCATAAAGTTTTAACCCTTTATAGGACACTCATAGAAATACTCTGAAATTCAAAAAAATATCAACCATAGTGTGTTATTGGATGACGTAATCAGACATTATTACTTTTGTGAAATATTTATATTTTTTTTATTGCTATGTAGAAAATTAAGGTAAATTAAGTTACCATATTTGGTTCCTTACCTATAAATGGAAAACAATCTGAGAAATCTATATAAAAAATACAAGACAACACATGCATATTTATTCTGTTTTCTACATTCTACAGTTTTATATGCATATTTATTCTATCTTATGTATATTATTCTGTATATATGGTGCCTGTTTGTTTTTATTGCTACTGTCTACTGAACCAGCAGTATCAACAGTTTCATTTTTGATGCAAAATCTGGAATGACAAATAAAGTACAAGTGTATTTTGGAACATTAGATCACTACAAGAAAAAAGAGAAAACCGCACACTGTTGCTGCTCCCGGTAGGTTTATTAACACAACGTTTTGACCTGTGTGGTCTTCCTCAGGTGTATAGGTGTGTCTGCGTTTCTGACAGCTCTTATAAAGTCTGACAAACAAGGAAGGGGCGGGCACAATCAGCTGATAGAAAACAATGCTTCCATAAACCTGTCAGTCAAAAACACAAACATAGGAAGGGGAAATGATCCAACATTCAAAATACTTACAAAAAGAAATTACAAAAAGAAAGAAAGGAAAATCACTACAAAGAAAAAGGAAATGTTCAAGCAAATATAAAATACCATAATAATTCAATAAGAAGTACATGTAGGCTACAATTCATGTCACCCAAAGTATATTCTGCGCAGAAATTCGTATTATACATATATATAAATGCAGTGTCAATCATAAGGCCTCTTCAGAGTCTATAATTACAGAACAGGGTTAGATGTCAAACTCTTCATTAACCTGTCATTCAAAAACACAAACATAGACAGGGAAAAAGTTCCAACATCCTAAATAATTAGAAAAAGAAATGAAAATCTTACATAAATAAATAAATAAAATAATAAATAAAATAAAATAAAAAATTGATAATTTTTATAAGAGCTTTATAAGAGCTGTCAGAAACGCAGACACACCTATACACCTGGGAAGACCACACAGGTGGAAACGTTGTGTTAATAAACCTAAAAGGATGGGAACTACCCCAATCAGCCCTAACATTATGTCTTCTAGAACATTCTACAGCAAAAGAACACTGAAGGAACTGAAGTTTAGAAATCTGTCATTGTTCATCTCCAACAACTTTGTAATATTTCTCCTAATTAAACCTCTGGATCTGTGGGAGGGGTAAGAGGTGGATATATATGTTTTAATATTCTTTTTTTGTATTTATTTTCTTTGTTTTTATCTGTATAGTATTATTATTGTCACAAGATACAGGGGAGGTAAATTCATGAAATCTGTCTATACATGGAGGTACAACAAGCTATAATAATTACTAAAAAATAAGCACTCGGAGAGCGCAGACCTCCACCAAGCAGCTCAGTTTCCCCCCATATTGGGATTTCCACCTAAAATAATAACAGTCCTACAATTATTTTGTCTCCATCTTTAGATTCATTGACCATGAAAATGTTCAATGGAAATGTGGATTCATGTTGATATCATTATTAATTCAGTAGTAATTCATAAAATTGGTGTTTTTTTCTTTCAGATTGTCACCAAAATCCAATCATTTGTTCCATTGAGCATTCTCAACATTCCCTGAAGATTTCAGCAAAACCCCTTCATTAGTGTTTGAGTTATTTTGCAAACAAACAAACAAACACACAAACAAATAAACACACAAGCGCTGGCAAAAACATAACCTCCTCGGCGGACAATTTACATACTGACAAAATGACTGAAAACATTTAATAAACAATTTAAGACAAAAATAAAATCAATCAATCAAACTTTATTTATATGGTACTATTCATACATGATGCATGTAGCACAAAGTCATTTTTCTCTGACCCCCCATTATTCCGAAGTTGCTGGTAAAAGTAACTAATTAAATAAAAAATTAAATTATTATAATAAAAAAAAAAATGAATGAATAAAAATAGTAGAATAAAACAATGCCAAAATTAAGATTTTAGTTAAAAGCTGTGATAAAAAAGTAGGTTTTCAGGAAGGAACACCTTAACCCTTAAACTCCTGAGACTTTAGCAGTTCCACAGGGGAAAAAAAGAATAAAATAAGCAACAAAATGAACAAAAACAACCAAAGTGATCAATAAAATGACCGAAAATTAATAAAAATCCAAAAAATAATCAGTAACATGGACAAAGTAAGACACAAATGGGACATAATTAAA
>JAPTYR010000010.1:21466444-21476805 GCA_029814505.1 Siphamia roseigaster
ACTTTTTATCTCATAATTTTGACTTTTTATCTCAAAATTTTGACTTTTTATCTCATAATTTTGACTTTTTATCTCAAAATTTTGACTTTTTATCGCATAATTTTGACTTTTTATCTCAAAATTTTGACTTAATGGAACCATGTTTTTTTAAATCTCCCTGGCGGAAATGGGCTTCCATAGAAAAACAAAGAGAAAAAAAACCAAACAAAAAAACCCCCGACGCGTCGACTATTAAATTATTAATCATAATCGTGTTTAGTTGACTAATCGTGGCAGCCCTTACTGGAAATGAGCATTATTTGACCTTATTAGTCACCTCTAGTGTTATAATGCCTGTCCTTCATGGGTGTGTTCCAGACTCAGGGTCCCGGCTCTCCACGCTCGTCTCCCAGCCACACCATCAGCCGGCCAATCCCCACACCAATCCACTCGGACTCTGCTGGCACCACCCCTACTCACACACCTCAGGACTCACTCATGGGCGTGGGAGGGGATGTTCAGGAGGCCTTTGCTCAGGGTACTTCAACACTCATATTGTGTCCAAATACATCAGTGGAATGACTGAAACCTGTATCCAATCTCACATCTCTGCTCTTTTTTCCAAAGGTCCAAGGAGAAATTTGAGAAACGACTTACTCATTGCTGCTGACTCCATCACCAACACAATGTCATCACTGGTTAAAGAACTAAATTCAGGTAAAAATGAACAATAAATAAATAAAAGCTTCTTTTATCCAGCGGCTTAGACACTCTTCACATGCCATTTTCGGCTCCAGCAAAAGAAAATCAATGAGGAGAGGATCAAAACTAAAGGACTTTCCCCTGATTTAATGAGTGTAGTTGGTCCCCAGAGGCCTGCTTTAAAGATTTTGTTTTAAGATTTTTGCATATTGTTTTTTTTTTTTAATCATCTTGTCTTGCTAGCAGATATGGTTATATTTATTGCCCAGAATATGATGTGAAACAAATACTGAGGTTTAAAATAAAAATATGTCTGATAGCAGATGGTGTAGCCAAAGCTTATTCTGTTGCTGTTTTCACACAATTTGTGCCAGAAAAACAAAGAAATCTTCATTGCAACAAACTGAACAGCCTTACATTTTAAAAGAGACTATATGTAGGATTTAAACTTTATGAAAAAACACCTTAAAATCTCACTAGATTGTTTAGAATAAAGGGTTCTGAAGTAATGCTAAAAATGCTGATGCTGAATATGTTCATATCGTTGATCTGGGGCATGGGTCGGCAACTTCTAATCTAAAGAGCCATTTTAGTGCTGAAATTTGGAGCAAACAAAACTGTCTGGAGCCAAAAGATACCCCTATATTGTGACCGTTTAGGATTAGTTTGCACAGAATATGTCAAGGATTAAATTTGCCTTTACATTAACTTTACAGAACTACAAAGAAATTACAGAACTAAAGTAAAGACTAAAATATGCATGTGTGGTAAAAAACTGGTGAAGCAAATGGGGTAAATACCTTTGTTGTCATAAAATAAAATAATCTGCTTTTACTACTACTAGAACTAGTTTTTAATTCAAAATAACTTTATGGATATGACACCAACAAAATGTTTAAAAACAAAAAAAAAACAAAAAAAAAAACAAGTGGTGCCAGGTACAACAAACCCTGCTCCTCACAAACATTTTACCTGATTTGCCCTATCTCTCTCTTTTTTTTTTTTTTTTACATTGTATTTTTCATTTGCTGAACATGAATAAACACAAAACATAAAACAATAATGTAAAAAAGCGGGTTTTTCAACAGGCAATGTCCATCACAAATTATCTAAAGAAAAGCTGAGAGCATCCTATCACATGTCATTGTGAAAATATATTTTTGTGACCATGACCTTTGACCTACATTCACCAAAATTTAATGGGATCTCTTCTGAACCACTTTACACCTTTCCTGAAAATTTCATGGAAAATGGCCCAATAGTTTCTACATAAAGTTGCTGACAATCAAATAAACAAACAGACAGACAAGAAGAAAAAAAATGAACCAAAAACAGTAGCCTCGCCTGCCCTTTGGGGGGGTGGGGTATTAAAAAAAAAGAAGTTGTACATTTTTAAATATTTTTTTGCCAAATCCTCACAGAGCCACTTAAAAGGAAGGGCCCAAGGGCCAGATGTGGCTCCAGAGCCACAGGTTGTCTACCCCTGGTTTGGATGATTAATGTGACCACTAGAGGGAGTAGTGAGTCACTGTGCTGGTCTCCATGGTGATAGAAACTAACACCACAGGATGGGGTGAGAACCACTAAGAAATACATTTTGGAGTCAAGGAAAGTGACAAAGTGTTTAAAGCTATAAGCACTGTTGATTTTTACCACTGGACACAGCTCTAAGTGAAAAAAAAATTGACAGCACTTCTAATACATGTTATGTGAGTTTGTGATGTTATTGTGTTTGGTAAGTTTGTCATTAGTTGATCCTAATGTGAGTGCAGACTTTGATCAGACTAGTTCTGATAGTTCTGACCTGTTTGGACGATTCCAAGCAGCTCTTTACTGCAGCTATAGGCAACACAAATGATCCAGAAACTGGAGGTGATTTGTGGTTTTACTCTAGTCTAGCTGAATATCAGCTGATGAAGTACATAAAGATTATAAGATATGGTGCTATTTTGATCGGCTATCAAAATAGCTGGCTATATGTTTTTGATGAATAAAACTTTATGATACTATAATATATTTGCTTACATTGTTCAGTGAGTGATACAGCCTGTGGACACTAGTGCTGTCAAGAGATTTAAAAAAATGAGTAATTAATTGATCGATCCAATTCATCTCTTTTTTCATCTCACATAAAATTGCTGACAAAAGTCCACAACTTGAGGTATTTTCATTTCAATTCATGACATTATTGTGGCAAATAAAAAGATTGATATATAATAAAATAGCTATATAAATACACTTATTGTTTTGAACAGATATAATCCTAACCATTTACATTCTGCTGTATTTGAGACTAGTTCCAAGTGCTGCCTGTAACATTTAGTTTCCACCACCTGGGTGAATATTGTATTGTTTTTTTTTTTGTCAAACTCCAATTAGAAATTAAAAATTAATTAATTCTAAAATAAAAGCCCACATTTTTCTGAGCAATACAAGTATTGAACACTGAACTTGTGTCTTTTCCTGCTCCAGATGATGTAAAAGAAATAAAACAGATCCATCAATCACAATGCTTTAAGTTAGCACACACTCACATACAGAAACGATAAAGTTAGAGATTAAAATTTAAATTAATGCAATTAAAAAACATAATAGGTTAAATATGAGTGTAATTAATTAATCTTAATTAATGTAATAATTTAACACCCCTATTGGATACATGGCATTGATTTGTTGGAGTGTGTTCTTTTACGTGATTACCCCCTCTTGAGAGTTTACAGTATCAATATTACATATAACCTCTTTAATTTCTTCAATATATTGTCTTTGAATGAACACAAACACAGTCATACATGAAAACAAATTACACTGGGGAACACAGTTTTTGTTGAGTTAGGTCTGACAGGTCTTCAAGCCATTAGCATTTTAACAGCAGTAGGTTAAGGGTTGTTTTATGTCCATTATGTTTTATTACAATTTATAACTTTTGGGATTGTAATTTTTCATGGATTTTATCAGCTTTTGTAAAGCACTTTGCTTTTTTATTGTATTTCATATTTATTTAACCAAGTAAAAATGCTTGAGAACAAGTTCTCATTTTCAAACATGACCAACATGACCACTTAGTGACTTCTCTTGACTGTGAAAGGTACTATATCAATAAACTTTGCTTGCTTGCTTGCTTACTTGCTATAGGACCCCATTTTCTTAAAAAATATATGAGAAATGCTGTACTTAACAGGGGTGTGCTTCTTTTATAAGAATTTTCAAATGTTGACATACAATGAAATATGAAAGAAACAGACATGACTTTAATGTTTATTTAACTCTATTATGTTTTCACAGAGGTTATGGCTACTGTCATTGTACTGTCATTGTACTGACCTATTAGGAGCTGCACAGCCCTCTCACCACACTGTCTCAGTTGCCCATACAAAAATGAACCATGATTTTCTATGGTTACCCAAAAAAACATGGAAAACCATGGTTGATTTTCATAAGGGTGTGACTGCTCAAACAAGTTTCCATGTAGGTGTAGATGAGTCCAGTCGTAATCACCTGGCAAGTCTGACTACAGATAATCAGTGGAATTTTGCTTATCTGGAGAATAAGCTGTGAGGGGGAAAAAAACCTTCACATGCTAGGAAAAAATGAGTGCAATTTTGGAACCAGGATGTTAATTTTAGTTTTAATCAGCATAAAAATCGAACTCAACAGTTTTTTTTTTGTTTTCAAGTTGTTCCCCAATGTAATCATCAGCCACAGCCATATGTAGGTGTGATTATTTACTGACCCAAATGACAGTCCGCAGGGCAGATACTGACATGTGACTGATATACAGTGCATCCCAGTCGACGTAACCTCCCATATGGGTGCCTCAGTTCTCTGAAAACCTTATGAAAACCCTGTTCTCTCAGAATTTTTATTCATTAGTTAATATTTAATTGTTCCACAGAGGGTGGAAGCGAGACTGACAGCATTGTGGATTCAGATTTTGGACGCAGTGACCTGTTTGCCGCAACTTCTTCTGATCCCTTCTTCAATTATAAAACAAGGTAACCTGCCAGAAAAAGAGAGTACAATGGAACTAGCCCAGGTAACCGAATGAACACAGAATGTGTGGAAGAACAGATATATATATTGGGAATCTGGCATAACAGTCGACTTAATTTCACACAAAACATCTTAAGAAAGCACAATTAGTCTAATTAGTCCATTTTCCATGTACTGTTTAACTTCAGAAACTTCTCCGGCATAGTTTGCTGCTTCATCTCTTGCCAACTTCCCCTCTTGGGCTTTTTTTTTTCATACAGACACTGCATGTACAGATTCGGTTCTAACATACCAGATTGTTCAGTACATTATGCACTCTCTGTTATTGTTTTTAAGGGATTTTTATGTCATTTATGCCATGGCAGTCTTTGTTGTCACTTACAATACCTTCTTTTGTCAGGTACACGCTGCACCTTTTGTTTTGTGTTGAACTGCCTGTCTTTTACAGAACTGCCAGCACTGCAGATGAGGAGAGTTATGAGAACAATCTGGAGCAGCAGCTGGAAGAAGAACTCAAGTTGGAGGAGCTAATGAAGCACAGGCAGGAACCAGACAAATCGTGCATGGTGAGTACAAAGTTAAGTAAAGAAGAAGTTAAATTATGAAATTACCCCCTTGTCAGTACCTGCTCCAACTACATGTATTTTATTGATGTTTGTACTGTACAGGTAACAATGCAGCAGTGATTGTGTTTGTCCAGCTGGTAAGTATATGTGGTGAAAATAATACAAAATAATGCCAATAATGAGCAAATCACTTTATTTCACCTCATTGTAAGTGATGCAGAGTGAGTAACAGTTGGTGTGTTTGTAACAGGTGAGCAATATGAAAAGCAACAATAGTAGAAGACACTGGACGTGATGACACTGGAAGGACAGAAGCAACGATGACATGAAGAACTTGCTAAATCCAACCATAGAAAACATTTATGTAAAGATATATTTTTTAACCAACCGCATATTTAAGGTAATACTGTGAGCTGATGTAAAGAGATTAATTACTGAGCTGTCTATTATACCACAGGTGCCATAAAAATCACATGATTTGGGGAATTCTTTTTTAATTTTTATCCTTTTTATATGAGTTGTCTAGCACATGTACAACAATGCTGTTGGTACAGGTTGGCAAACCTGATTACTTTTAAATTCACATGTTTTCTGAACACTGTAAACCAGGTTTAAATGTTTGTTTGTCATCTGAATTATCATACAACCCTGAGATTACACTGAAGGAAACGTTATAGATTCAATATTTGCAATATTTTGTAACTGTATAATTCTTGCCTGGTTGTTATGAACAGATTTTACCACTATTCCATCGATTTCTTATTGTTGCTATTGAGTGGTTTTGTATTGTTTTTGACATTGGAGCTGGCCTACTGCTGTTGATCAGACATTTTTGTTTTATTTGATACATTAGTCATAAAGCACTCTGCCTTAGCTGGGTGGATGATCTCTCAAAAGAGTTCATTCAAACTGTCATTGCAGTTTGTAGCTATTAGCAAAACGCACCTGTTCTGCACCAATGCTACTTTCCTTTACTGTACGAGTAAGGCTAAACTTGGTTAATTTGATGACATGGCTGTCAAGCAGGTAGATTTGGTGAGAAATTATGGACACTGTCAGCATATAAGAGGTCAGCTAAATAACAGGTATTGCTGACTTGGTTAATGATGAACATCATACTGAGAGACACTGTGTGAAATTTCTCAAAGTGCTCAAATTAAAGAGTTTACAACCAGTGAGGGCATTGAGATGATTGTGCTTTTTATGGTTTATAAATTATGATTTGATTATAGATTATTTGCTATTGTTTAATTTGTTGGTATCAATAATATCACGCAAATGTCTGTGTGATTTGCACACCAACATACAGAATACTCACACTCATGATGCATTTTCTGAGTGTGCGCAAAACTTAACTCAGTCACTTTGAGGAAAGTGGCAAGCCAATCTAAAATCATAAATGTGTGAAATATATCTAGTTTGATTTTTGAGCAAGTTCATAGCAGTGATTTTGCATGGTGGTGATGCATAATAAAGTGTTGACACAATATCACAATTTTGCCTATGAACTCTTTTTCTCTTCCTTTTCCATTCCAGAACGGTACACTTCAATTGGCTTGGTTTGGCAGTGCACATTTATTATCTGTCATAAATGCACTGTTGGCTGCCCTCAACCTATTGTCTATAATTCATCACATACACCCTCTATTTGAGGTAACATAAAAGCAGCCATCCAGCACTGAAAGTCACAGTCGTGAATGTTAGGAAGGAGAATCTTACTCTCAGCATTATTATAATGATTACTATATTATCTGTAATATTATCATCTATGTTAACATTAAAAACACCATTTATGACAGTATACACCTCCTTTGTAATATTAACACAAATTTGCTATTGCTTTTTTCCTAAAATATCTTCTTTTTTCCTTATTTATCAACGTGGATCAGCTTCAGTAATGATGTATCGCCTCAATTGACGGTAAAATACGTCACATTTGTCTCGACTTTTATAAAGTACATGACTGCGCCCTAGTGTTAAAAAAGAGGAATGCATTTCTAGTGTAGTAGGGTTTTGTTTCCACCACAAAAAAAGAAAAGGGTTTATTTTTCTACAATGTTTTAATTTACATTCTGCTCAGATTACACTGAAGTCCAAAAGCTGTTGACATTGCCTTTATATATTGTAAAAGAAAACAAAAACAAGAAAAGCATATATCAAGAGGATGGAACAGTGTTGATTAAACCACTGTAATCACTGTATTAATGAACTGTTTTAATAATAGATCAGTCATTGAAACATCGGGGAAAATTTTTAAATCACAACCGTATCAACCTTCAAACCCGCAATTTATTTTTTTTATAAAGGAAAATGGCAATGTAGCGTTCAGACAATGTAATAAATTAAAATATTTATTATTTCAGTAAAAAATATGTTTTTGTCGGAAAAACTGAACCAACATATCCACAAGAGTGAAAGCTGTCTTACGTTGTCAATGATCAACGCATTAAAATTTGATTGGCCGTCCTTAGAACAGATGTCACCAACAAACCAATCACCAACAAGACTGATGACGCATTGACCAATCATCTGCCAGCATTCGGAACGTCGTTAAAATGGGCGTTTGAGGGTGGGGTGACTCAGCCGGAAAACGGATTTTTTTAACACCTTGTAACCTGCAGATCGGAGTTAACTGGTAAGTGACATTAGGTTTTCTAAATGTTGTAAGGCTGTGGATAAGTCCACTGGTAACATGCACCGTAGTGTGTGAATGTATTCGTGCTTCCGTGTGTGTTGGTGTTTCGTGCGGTGATGTTACCGGAGTCAGGGCATATGTCTGCTGTCACTGTTCTGACAAAGTATTGGCAGGAACAAAATTAGCCTACTCTAACTCGGCGGGTAGCTGAACAACATGTACAGCTGCAACTGTAAGTAGCGGGAAAAAAATATTTTTTTTTTCCTGGGGCGTTGATATGACGTGTAATTTGACGTTTTCCGTCGGTGTAGTCTGTCCATCTGACATGACAAACGTTATAATGAGTTAGCTTCATTCAACAGATTTACTACAGCTAGCTAACTATATCATTAGCATTTACCTTAAAAATGTCAAAAAACGAGATTAGAAAAGACAAGCCCTTGTTTTTCAACCATCAGTTCTGAGAGATAAAAATTTATTTATGCAAAATGGAAACAAAAGGGAAAATTGTGAATCACAAACTCAATTAATCTCTTTTTTTTTGGGTGTTTGGTTACATTCAATCCACAAACTAATAGCTTTACCGACTTGTTAGAATATGTAATGCTTCTGTTCTTTGTCCTTCTACTACTGCAGACGTGGCCATTTCTGCCCTTATTATTGTTTTGAGCTCTCCCATGTATGTTTGTGCATTCCTGTCAGCAAAATTATATGACCCATGGTAAATTATCCTCATAGGTATCCATTTAGATAACACTGATACCTGTCCAACTTGCAGGTCTGGGTATGTAGTATTATTTCAGTGTTAAGGGTGGGTCTGTAGGGTAACCCCTTAACTACCCACTTACATTCACAGTGCAAGAGAAGACTTCAATGGAAAGTACCAGTACAGCCCTATAGAGCTGCACGATTATGGGAAAAAAAAAATCATAATTACGATTATTTTGGTCAATATTGAAATTACAATTATTTACATGATTGTCTTTGAATTTGGAACATCATTTATTGATAATAATAATAGGAATAATAATAATAAATAAAAACCCACTCCTGTCAAATGTATACACATATCTTGGATATTAATCTAGAAAAGCTGCACGTCTCAGAACGGAAACACCAAATAATCGTTTCTTCTCAATTATTTGAATTTTGAGATCGTCTAGAGTCATAATCACGATTAAAATTAAATTAATTGACCAGCCCTACAGTCCTGTTATTCCCCTAATGGAAAGAGCTAATGGAGTCAGTTCAGTCTGTCATACTACCTTAACAGAGAATCGGGAGGATTATGTTCCAGATGTGCATCACTGATATTTTGGTCTCTTTTACCAAAGGACCTGGTCAAACAAGTGTAGGAATGAGAAAGCACTGCGCAACAATCCTAATCATTCCATATTTGTTTTTAACACCAATGGCACAAACCATCTACAGATATAAACGGTTTAATAATTGTTGATCCAATAATCCTATCAATATATGGAAATAATGGGTGGAAAATTCAGTTATTCATCTTTTCATGGTCATCAGATATGACCCATTTGGATGTTCAGAGGATGTAGTGAACATGGAATCTGCGTCATCTGCAACCGATGTCCTTGAGAGGTGCTATACTAGATGTTTTCGATGTAGTCCTCTTCCAACACACTTCATTCAAATGATCAGCCCCATCAAACTCCGCAGAAGCCTGATACTGTCAGGTGTGCTAGAGGAGAAAAACATTTAAAACATGGAGGATAGCAGCTCTCTAGGAACAGGGTTGCAGATACTGGTTCTAGAACATTGGTTCATCGGTAAAACCCATGGAGTTGGATCAGTGACAGTGGATGGACAATGTCTTTGCTGAAGAAGTAACTTTCTTTCTTAATTTTTCTAGGCTTTGATATAATAAACTTTGAATTTACTCTGATTTTTCATAAACATTTACATGATCAGTAAATTGAATATCGGAAAATACATAATTTACTCAAAAATATGTAAAATACGGAGGATAATGTTTTCAAAATGGAGTCATGAATCTTTTAAAGGGGAAAAAAATAGAACAATTCTTTTGAGAACTGCCACAAAAGTAGCCCTGGATCTTTTGGGGTTGAAAATTAATTTAGCATCAACCAAAATGTATCAATTTGTAGGTCTATCCAAGTACTGCATCATGTCATTAAGGAATAATAATCAAATATTTCATAAAAAACATGAATTTATCATCAATAAGTAAAGTAGTGAGGATAAATATACAGCAGCCTGTACATTATATTCATAAATGAAACCGATAACATTTTTGTTTTAAAAGACATTGATTCATGGTAACAGAGTGAGAATCCAAAAAGGTAATGGAGTGTGGTGTTTGTTCCGTGTAATGCACCATAATGATAATCAAGGTTTTAAGATACTTAAGTATTTTAAAAGTAGTCTTTGACAGCACATCTTTCGTTGCTGTATAACACACATCTTTCTGCTGTGTGTGTGTGTGTGTGTGTGTGTGTGTGTGT
>JAPTYR010000010.1:21554429-21568628 GCA_029814505.1 Siphamia roseigaster
CAGCGCAAAAGAAGACGTTTTAGCCTTACTACCAACAGGATTTGCAGCATGGGTTCTCCCTGGCGAGTGATAGACATATGTCTATCAACGGCTACGAAGACCGCACCTCCCTACGACAAAATGTATTATTGTTCTCCAGACTAAATCTCCCTTGTGATTTAGTATGGCGTTCTCTGCCAGACTACCGGTGTCCTGCATGTTTTAGCTGTATCCTTCTTCTAATACACCTGATTCAAATGATCAGCCTATCAAAGTTCTGCAGAAGCCTGATAATGACCGTCAGGTGTGCTAGAAGAGGGAAATATCTAAAACCTACCAAAAACCTACAAGCCCTGGAGGACCTGGATTGGACACCCATGCAATAGATAGTGAACTTGAATCGATTTTTGAAAAATGATTAAATTACAATTTTCCTGAATCAAGGCTTTGTTTCCTTAATATTGCTGCTGCTAAACATTGGTTCCGCTGTTGTTTCACACGGACACTTATTGTGATGCACACGATGCCAGGGTTGACAAAAGTTGTTCGTTGGCTAAATCTTAAATTATTAGCAAGTTGGTAAGTTGCATACCAATTTGTTAACTACAGCAGTGCACATATTTGTAGATGGAATTTTAATTTTGGTGTAATATTTTATTTATTAATATTTTGGCATATGCTTGTTATTTCTATAAAGATGGTTTTATATATCCTTTTACTTTTGTTTTTGTTTTTTTTTTTTTATTTCAGCTGGTTCACACATCGTCCTTTTTCACATTTTTACAATTTTTTTTTTGTCCACTCCATAATCATTAAATTGAATAGAAGAAAATTGTCAATAGTTGCAGTTCTAATGGAACTGTAATCTTTTTGTACCATATTTCAAATTCTTGAAATTACAGTGTATCATTGTTTTGTATTTCAGGTATGAGCGCCACAGCCCGCAAACGTAAAGAAGAGGTTGCCCAAGCACTGAAGAAACTCATCCAGTCAAAGGGAAAAACACCTGCCATGAAATACCAGCAGCTGCTTGAGGATCTCCGAGGACAGTCTGACACTGTAAGTACTCCAGCTTAGTTCTTTTGGTATTCCAGAGAAGCACACAAATATTTGAAAGGAAAATGGGTACTCAGATTTGGGTTTTGGTGATGTATGAGACAGTCGAACACCATTGGATTTTTCAGTATTCAGATGCATCAGAAGTTAAATCTTTTTTTTTTTGATTGAAAATGTATAAACAGTCACAAAAAAGCAAACAACCCTTACATGGATACACTACATGACACAACATTCACATTATTCACTTCTTCCATCATTCTGAGTCCTGGAATCACTCTGTTATTCCAGTTTTTGTCCATTTGTGTTTCTTGTAGGATCAGTTTGAGTTACTTTTTTTAAATTATTTATTGATTTATTTATATATTTCTTCAATAATTGTGATCCATTGGTCCTTTTTTGGTGGTTCTGTCTTTCCCCAGTTCCTTGTAATAGCTTTTTTTGCAAGCAACTAAAAGTACCTTCGCCAAGTACATGTCATTTTCCACTACATTCCCATCACAAATACAGCACATTGGAATCTCATACTCCATTATTTGTTGTAACACTCCACACACCATCTCCTAAAACGGTTATTTTATCACATTTCCAAGAGACATGTGTGATCTAAATCAAATGCACCACATCCCCTCCAACATTTCTACTGTCTAAGAAGTGAAATCTTATACACTTAAGTGGAAGTCATACTGTAGGTTGTTGTTATTTTGTTTTATTTTTTTTGTAAAAACCATACTCTTCTGTTAACATCTTCCCTCTGTTACCCTGTTTCCAGGCAATCACAAGGGAGCTGTTTGACGAGGCACTTCGCGCTCTGGCTGACGAGGATTATTTGACGGTCACTGGAAAGACTGTTCGTCTCCTCGCCTAAGGCACACACCCTACAATTATGTACAGTCCTTAATTTGCAGTCCTATCCAGTGTCGACCCATTTTTCATAACTGGGAATGAGAGAAATGATTCAGAATTACCAGATGACTCATTGAGACTTTTGACATATTCCACTAGTGGAGAAAGTATATAAATGCCATTGTGTTTCATTGTTGAATTTGTCATTAATTCTACGTAAAGCGCTTCTTTAACCGTTTGTGTTCTGTGGTTTAAAGTCTTTGAGCCTCCAACATAATGTCTGCCTTTATTTTGTGATTGGTGATGTTATTCGTATCAGATTTATACATAGTAATCACTGAGTTTGTATATACCATATGTTCCAGTTGTAAGACATAGTACACGTAAGATTTTGTCTTCTTTGTTTTTTTTAATATAAGTACTGTTACTACAAAGTGCTTATTACCACAGATGACACTTGTTTCCATTTGCCCTTGCCTTGTAGCTTGCATTGACTGCTTGTTTATAGCAAGAAAATAAAAAATACCTTTTGAAGATGCTTGAAAAGTTGACTGAATGTGGTACACTTTTTTTTTTTCAGGGTTAAAAATTTGTAAGAAATGCCAGCAATAAAATTACATGGGAATGAGAAATATAAATGTTCAACACAGAGCAATGGTCTTAGATAGCCTTCATTTTTGTTTTTACAGGGTTGTAATAGAATATATTTCTAACAAGAAATATATGTACAGTTTTCACACACAAAAAAGGAAACCAACTAATATGCTTCTGCTGGTAAAGTTGTCTTTCGTAGTAATATATTTAGGGCTGGAATACATGCATGCATATATATATATAAAGGGTATTTAATGCATTTATTAAAAAAAAAAAGACTATAAAAGCAAGATGGGATCATCTGGACAGAGAATAGGATAAAAGACCATGAAATCCTCTAGGAAATTGTGAATATCTGTAATATAACAATGTTTTTTTTAGACAACACTGGACAAAAGAGGTGATCGATCACACTAAATGACTTACAGCATCAAATTTTGTGTTTCAATATGCACACATTTCCTGTATATTGTGAGAAATAAAGATCCATGCCCATTACAACCCTACCAAAAACAACAAAACTAAAGGCCTCCTAAAACTTGTAAAGTACTACGTATTCATGTGGGGTGAGAATGAATGACATAAAGTATTTGAATTTGGGCAAATAGTATAACAACCAATGTAAATGGATTTTCTTTTCCTGTTTTTGTATGATGCAATAATTGCAGATCAAAATGATTGAAACCTTTAAAATGGGATATATTTTTAATGCACAGGGGGGGGGAAATAAACATGACTGTGACTGAACTAGTTTTGGCTAATGTCTCCCTGTTAATATTGTTTCCTATAACACCTTAAACAAAGGAAGGACAACCACTTGAGTACTCTTCTGTAAAATCTAGTAGATGTCCTGGCAGGCTGTTTCCCAGTGTGTTGTGTATGGGGCTTGCAGTGCAGTGGTCGGCCGGCTGCTGCCTGCCTGCCTGCTGTCGGTTTTGGTTTTAACCGCTGTGATGTCACAGCTCTGTGTGCTTCTGGACTCGGCTGAAGGAGATGGCCTCCTCAGGTTTGTGTGCCTTTAAACTAACATCTAAACCGACTCAAGGTGTGGACGAAGCCAAGACCTGGCTGTCATCTCAGCTAGCAAAAGTGACATTTTCTTACTTAAATTGTTTACAAAGTTGCTCTGAATTCTAGTTTTGTGGAAAGACCTCCTCTCGGCAGAGCAGTGGCTTTGGAGCCACCGTGTTAGCTAACCTAGCTTAAGCACAGCGGTGAGACGCTACATAGCTGGCCCCGTGAGTTAGCTGAAATACCCCACCGGGTGAAAGATACACGGAGATATCGCTGTAATACGTGCTATGTGTCACAACGCAAATGTGTTAGGTTGTATAGTGCAGCCAACTAGTTTAATACCGTGTAAGAGTTTAGCCTAGTGTTAGAATAGTAAACAACCGCAGACAGCACAAGCTAGCTTAGCAAACTTAGCGACTAGAATATTCTAACACCGCGCGGCAGTGTGTGTCAGACCTGTTATGCTTAGGCAGCTAATCACTATATGAGGATAAAAATATTTTTATTTTAACGATCTAGGTATGCGTGTTTTGTTTATTTTCGTAGCGATATGTTCAATTTGGTAAAATTAACGAGAGAGGGGTGGTGATTTCGCTAGCTTGTCTGTGACTAATGGCACATTGGAGCAGCACAACACTGGTGGTGGTGAGGTTGTCCAGCAGGGGCCAGTCCTCTGCTCCGCTCTCCAACACTTCAATTCATTAATTTATTGTCCTTTTGTCACGATTTGCCACCGTCGACGGAGGATTATGAGCATTAAACATCTATAACTTCATCAAGAGCTAAGTTATTCTCCATTACGGGGCGTGTAGCCAAAGACACATAACGAATTGGTGTGATAGTTGGCACGCTTTGTTTCAGGCCCATGCTTCTTGCCTCAGCGCTCAGCAGGAAGTGATTGTTAAACTTGCAAAATAAAATCATGCCGTAAATGGAGAAAAAAATAACGATGAGTCAAAACACGAACATGTTACGTTTTCTTCTACAGTACTCTAAAAATGACCGAAGATTGAAGATAAGTGAGGTCATTTTTTTTACCAACTATTCAGAAACGAAACCAGTGCAGATCATTTTGGCGCGACGTGCAGATTCATTTTTAACCCAACAAGGTTTGAGTTACCAACGCCTCATATTACATAACATAGGTTATAAAAAGGTCTGGGCTCGTTTAAAGTTGTACTTCAAAGTTATGGTATAGTTCTTGTAAGTGAGGGGACTCTCTGATTGAGTATATTTGACTGAAATCTAATGCATTCAGTTTGCAGGTGAATTTATACGACCTTAAACAGCACTGAGGTCAGTAAAAATATATGGGAGGTGATCAGAAAAAAGGCAAGAAACAAACACTTGCGTCTGATAAATGCCCGGATAGGAGCCAGTTTGATCCATCACCTGTCTGTTTTTCATGTAAGGCAGCATTGACCTAAGCACACAAAAATAGTGTTTTGTAAATGCAGTTTTCACAAATGGCCTGTTTGTTTATTTATTTTATTTAAAATAAAAATAAAACAAACGCAAACATTCTCCAAACTAGAATGAAAGGGAGCAGAAAGAAGTCAAGTCTGAGGTAGTTTGACAAAGATGCAGAATAAACGTGACATCTTGTTTAGAAATAAAGCTACAGCTGACAAAAATACCTCTTTGGCAATAACTGTTGACCTAGTAGTGTTTTGTCTATTCTATATTCACAATAAAAGCCCTTCAGCTTGACTTTTTGATATTTAGTTTTTGGACTTGCTATTAATTGTTTCACAAAATTAGGTGTTCCTAATTCATGTGTTACTTGTCACCTAGCATATTTGGTACATTCATTAGTAAAACTCATTTCATGCTCAAGGTGTCTGCAGATCCAGAAATAAATGTGATTGTCCTTGCCAAATTTGTAAGCAGTCTCTTGCATAAAAGAGGTGTGAGTGAGTGGAGCTTCCAACAGTCATTTATTGGTGGAGGGGTTTCGGTATGAGCTTTAGTAGTTTGAACATCAGTAGCAGAAATATTATCAGCCACAAAATGTAAATGCCACTTAAGTTTGTTTACAACATAACTAAGATTGGTTTGAGGCAATAGCTATGAAGCCTGTTGTACTGCTATTTTTGTGACTGTATGATAAATTTGATCGAAGATGGCTTGAAAAATATCTGAAACAATCGTAAATGTGACAATTCTCATGCCCGCAGGTACCCCGCATTATTCTAAACATTTTATTTGATCAGTTTTCTTCCCCACATTTACACATGTTGATTTTCTAGAACTTCAACACAGTGGTCCAGTAATTATTTCCAAAGCTGCATTTTCTTAACTTTTATAGACAGACCTAAATGTTTATGACATCAAACAGCAAAATGAATACATGAAGTTTATAAAAGCTGATAAAGAAGACTTGGCTTGTCAAAATTGGGATGGATGAGTGTAATTCAATCATGGCCAGCACCAATACCAGTTGTGACTAACTGGGAGACAAATAACTCATAACTGGAATGGAAATACGTAGTCATTTAAAAATTAAAATTGTGTGAAATTTTAGTCGACGAGGGAAATTTAAAGTGGACACATTAGTAAATAATTCCAGAAGTGTGCTTTTCTCATTTAGGTGATGATAAGCTATTACTGGTGTCACATGGGTTAATGGTGTGACTGGGACTGGTTAAGATCCCGGAGCAGTGAATTTCGACAGAAAGCTGCATATTAAATTAATTTATTTAATTAGGTATTTCCTTGAAATGGTTACAGTTAATAAAAAAATTGTGAATATTAGACCTTGTATCCCCAATAATCTGCCTCTTCCTAATTAAAATGGTAGCCCTAAAATTATTTAAAATGATTGAGCCTTAGGTAACGTTTATGGATGATTGGCATGACTGGAAATATGAAGTAAAAATACCCCAATTTACCTCTAGTCACTGGCTACAGTGTAGGTAGTAACACATTTCACTCCTGCATTGTGAAATAAGACTTGAATATACTTCTCAAGGAATATATACCACTGGTTCTAGATGTGGTACTTTTTATGCTGTTGTGTATTCATACATGCTGTACTGCATTTGTCCAACACTCACCACCAAAGTATTCTGGGTATAGTAACATGATTGTAAGGCTATTGCATTCCAGAATTCCTAATATCTCCCAAAATGTTAGTCTAGCGAAAACGGCAAGTTGTTAGGACCATTCTTTGACTAAAAATACATAAACATGCCAAACTGCAGCTGGCCGCTCTTTCTGGATTTCTTTCTGGACTTGATTTTATAACTTTTTTTTTTTTTTTTTTTAAATGACTTATTTGACATTATGAAAACAGGTGATGCTGTCTTGACCACTCCAGCCCAGCCAGCACATGTGACATCATTTGTATCTAATGATCATAGTTTGACACACAACTTGTACCTGAGCCTCATGCCCAGGTGTCCTCTATGAATAAACCATTAGTGTTCTATGGAACTTAATATCAATTTGAAAACTGATGTGTGAACTACAATTGGGATGCCTGTTGCTTGAACGTGGGGAAGTGAAATGACACATTTTGGGGCAGAGGAAACTTGAAATATTTTCCGTCTTCTACCACTTTCACATGGCCTTTTTAATATAAATGCTCTTTTCACTTCCTCTTCTGGGACTTCTCTTCAGGGTATTATGTACATCCTTATGTAAGTGCAGCCCCCTTTGGCTTGTCATGAGCTGTAAGCGGTTCATCATTTCCACCAAGTGCTTGTGTGTTAATGCTAACGTCGGAGAACATTTTCCGAGTTACCAAACACTTTGTATCATTAGTTTTGAAAGCCGGTATTATCAACTCATCTGTTACTACGCTGGTCATAAGATGAGTGAATGTAGTCCTGAATCAGTCATTTAAAAATCAGCTGTATAGGCTCATGTGCTCCAAATCTCATGACCGCTTCCTAATGGCTGTCAAGAATGATGATTTTATTAAGCTGGAGTGTTGTGCAGAAGCAGATATCAGTAGTAAACAGCTTTGAGAACAGTTTGTCCAATTAGATGCAGTCTCACTCTAGTTAAATAAGGATTTGCTGTAAACTCCAATTGCATGCATACCACACGTTTCATCAGGTTCCTAACCAGTTCTGTCTTGAATATGTTTTCTTTTCTGTGCACTGCAGAAAAACCACCTGACAAAATTTCGATAATGACGTCTCACTAATATCGCTTCCAGGTTTCCAGCAAAAAAGTCTTAATAGCGGATACAGCGTTGTTTTGGTTGACTTGTTTTTATAATGGCTTAGTGTTTTTAGAGTCAGAGCACCATTTTGGGGGGAGGAGGAAAAAAAAAAAGGCTTTCATTATTTCAGTGTTGCATAATTCACTTTTGTTTTTGTTTATCCAAATCTGCACCACATTTAGTTTACCAACAAAGACTAAAAGCACCAGCCGAAACCAGGAGGCGTTTATTTCCACCTGCCGAGCAAATTTGCGCTCGGCTTCATTGTTGTTTTCTTCTCGTTGCAGGAGTTAAAGTTCCACGCAATTTTCGCTTGTTGGAGGAGCTCGAAGAGGGACAGAAGGGAGAAGGCGATGGCACTGTCAGCTGGGGCCTCGAGGATGATGAAGACATGACTCTCACACGGTGGACAGGCATGATCATTGGACCAGCAAGAGTAAGCAGAGCCTGCTCCTCCTTTTACAGGCCACATGTTGAGAAATCCTATGTAGATACTGTGTCTAATGCAAATGTGTTTTGTTTTGTTTTTCCCCGTGCTCCTCAGACTAATTATGAGAACAGGATATACAGTCTGAAAGTGGAATGTGGACCTAGATACCCAGAGGCAGCCCCGACTGTTAAATTTGTTACAAAAATTAGCATGAATGGGATAAATAATTCCAATGGGACGGTAAGTGTAACTGACAAGGTTATGTATGAGTGTTTCTGTGTTTTCTAATTTGTTGAAGTCCGAAATTGTCGTGTGCTGCAATTTTATGACCGGCAGATGTAATGTGCAATAACTCACTGTCATGGCGCTGCCACAATGATTGATACAGTGTTTTTTTTTGTGTGTGTGTGTGTGTTTTGTCTTACAGGTGGATTCACGTAGCATACCAATATTAGCAAAATGGCAGAATTCTTATAGCATTAAAATTGTTCTTCAAGAGTTAAGGCGTCTAATGATGTCCAAAGAAAATATGAAGCTTCCACAACCACCAGAAGGACAAACCTACAGCACTTAATCGTAATGGATTGTTTTGACCCTCTGTCTTAAACCTTACTCTTAGAAATATTGTGTAAAATCATCAAGAGGCTCACTTCACACATCAACAATATCGTCTGCAAGAGCAAGATTGGACTTTCTTATTTCATAGTTCATTCGGAGAAAAAAAAAAAAAAGAAAAATGTCCCTGCAGTTAAGCACTGAATAGATAGTTGAGACTACAAGACCACAGTTATCCTTTAATAAAGATACTTTGACAATGACTTTTATGTTCGACCTGTTCCAGCTTGAGTGGGCTTGAAGAGGGAAGCATGACGCCACGCAGCGGCTGTACCAGAGTCCCAATAGTTTTATGTTCCGATGACTGATCACTAAAGTAAACGGCAAGATGTGTGTATGAAGGCATGTTGTGTAACTAATATCTAGTCAAAGAGAAGCCACATTAAGTTGTTAGATTTAGCAGGTTCCTTGAAATATCATGCAGATTGCTGAATTTGAATTGTGGCTGTAGTCTAAAAGTAGTGTCACAAGGTAAGAAAGATTTTTTTTTTTAAATATATATATATAAAAAATATATATATATCTGTATTTGACACAATACCAATATGTTTCTGTTCTGCAGCTCTTTGACATGTAACAGACTGTTCTGTTCTGAAACCCTTGCATTTAACTTCTAGTGAAAATGGCAGGTGTATCAACTTGTGATTTCCTGAAATTAAAATCACTGTTTGCGAAAAGAGAAAAAAAAAAATCCTCGAGCAAAAAATTCTAAGCTTGATATTTATTTACACTTCCAACTGAACCTAGTGTTTTTCCTATTTTCCAACAATGCATTGAGCAGCAGTGGCTCAGCTGACGAGTCGACTTCTGGCAACTGGAGGCACGAGTCATGCATTATTTTGTGAGTAAGCTCCTGCTGTCCTTGTTGGACCGTGTAATGGAAACCAGGTTAATGAAACTGCCGGCTGACACCCTACTGCACATATTTGAAATGTGACTTGTGCTCATTAGAATAATATAATCAAAATGCCACTTCTTTTATATCGTAGTTCCCATTTGGCATATTTATTAGCAGAACAAGTCTATTCCTTCGTGATTGATAGTCCATCCAAATCTTGTTACGCTCTCTACTAATACTTCCATGTTTTCGATCCAGAATAGTGTGGTGTCCACTGTAGCGTTGAGAAACAGGGGTACTATTCCTCATGAGACTGTGCCCTGTAGTCGCTTTTCCAACTGTTTGATTATTCATAGTTTAATTAACCAAATGAGCATTTAAGAGGAATTCAGAACAAATGGTTACGATGCGATTTAGCTCTTTTACAATTTCTGTTACCTAACCTTCAGATGCCAAATCATCTTTAAATATACACCTTGTTTACAAAATATACATTAGCACACTTTCAGAGATGTATCATTAAGTATGTGAGAGGACACGCCCAACTTTACATCTTCTAATTCACAATAAGTACCGACATGACATCAGAATGTGAAGGAAGCTCAGTATTTGACACAGGCCTGTCCAGAGCAAAATAACAGACCATCAATCACATCCTCGGACTGACAGTTTTTACATAACCTTTCTTTTCTACGCGGATCTTGTGACATTGACAAAACATTGCGATCGATGGGTTCTGAATGTGTAAAACTCGCAGGCCTTTGTTTAATGTGCTGGAATTTCTGTCAGTGAATCCATGTCCTCAACCATCCAAGGCTACACGACTGCGCGTGACGCCTCAACATGATGGACTGTAGTGGTTTCCACGTTCGACCTGTGTGACCTGCTGCTCGTATATCTTCCTTACCGCAGAGGCTGACTCCAGGCAGCTTGTTCAGTGTGCAGATGATCACATGTGTCACGGCCATGGAGTAGAGATATAAAACCGTCACAGGAGAGTGGCAGAGCCTCGGCGTTGGCGACGATTCAAAAGAAGGCTCTGAAAATCAACGGTTATTGGGGTCGTATATGTAATAATAAAATTTGTAGATGAATATTAGATTGTATTGTAAGATGCAATGAACCACCAAGGCATCCTGTTTCACTATATTTCACTAAATGAGGACATAAATTATGCATGTGGATGAGCTCCAGTAATAAAGCAGCATATACACAAAAGAAAAAGCATATTTTGAGTGTGAATTGTGTGACTTTCTCAGGCTTTGTGTGTGCAAAATTACCATATCAAAAGTTATTAGCTATTTTCAAGATGCATTTGCATATGTTGAGCTTTGATGTGTACTGAGATGCACTGCAAGGATAACACTTTGTAATGTCCAGTGTGTTGTGTCCCCTAGAGGGCGCTCTGCACTCACAGAAGGCCTTGGCTGAGTCCTGTGTAGGGGCTTCTGTTTAGAGGACATGACTTCTCTGAAAGGGGAGCGCCACTGTGATGCTTCCAGGCTCCATTTGTGCACATGCTGTCATTATTCTTTAGGAAAAGAGACGCGTTTCTCAGTTTGCTGAAGGGAACTACAGCCCGGCCGGTTGCAGGCGTCTGTGTTGCATCCCTCAGCTGGTGTCCCCATATGTCCTTTTAGAGCTGTTCAGAGTGAATATTGGTGGAAAACTGAGGCTGCAGTTGTGCTTTAAAGCCATTAGATCTCTAAATAAAAGCTGTATTTCTGCTTCATTTGGTATACGTGTGTGTGGGTGTGAGATGACTCAGTGTTTGCTGCGGAGGATGACCTCGCTTTTCTTCACTCTGTGTAAGATGAGGTTTGACTTTCTAGATGTGACAGTTAGTATATGGGGCCCAGCTTCCATCAGCTCTATATACTCTCTTTGCTTGTTGTTGTGTTTATTTTCCTTTCCTGCAGTCCTCGGAAGTCATGAATATGAAATCAGACGTAGCTTGTGTTCCAGCCAGTTCACTCAGCACAGTTCTTCCCAAATATAAAAGCCACAGCCCCGGGTTACACCAGCTTATTCTTTTATTCACCACATGTATTTCCAGAGTAGACTTTACTCAGACACTATTTGAGAATCTTATTTGAATGGATGTAGGAAATCCTTACTTGACTATTTAACCTCCAGCTCCATCAGACTAATCTGAATTTCAAAACTCCGCTACCTGCACAGAGGACCAGCTGAAGCCACACAGGGAGCTCATTGAGCTTATTACACTCAGACCACCCATTCTATTTTGGTATCTTTATAAGCTGCCATTCAGGCAAAAATAAGAGTTACATTGCTCTAGGTTGGAAAGGACAGAAGATTAAAAGCTAGAGAGAGATGTTCATGATCTAAGATGGGAAGGAATGCAGAGAAGAGGACATGCGTCTTGCCTGCCGGCAGACTCCTGGAACCAGGCCTCCTCTCCCAGAGCCCTCACCTTTTGCCCCCGGGGGCTGTGGGGTCACATCTTGTGGCTGTTGATACTGTAAAAAGCTTTGTCTTTTTTTTTATGGCCAGTGAAGGGAGAATATGTCTGTCTTCCTGACATTGTGCCAGTCCTTGTCAGAACGTACATCCAGAACAATAAACAGATGACTAATGCTATTTGTTGATTCACACAAAAATGACTCCAAATGTGGACCAAAAAAAAAAAATGGAATGAGGGTTTTCCATCACAAAAGTACTCTAAAAATAGTTGATGAGGAAAAAGACTTAAGATATTGATCATAATGATGAACTCAAGTGATAAAGTATAGAAAATTTGTATTTTTGCACTGTTGGATGGATTAGTGAGGAACGAATAGTCATATGTGAATGATGTATATTTCGTCTTTTTTATTGCATATTCTTGGAGTTATTATAACTTTTTACTACTATTCATGTGTCCACATCCAGGTCGTGCACCTAAATTTCATTGTATATTTTGTACAATGACAAAGTATTTTATTTTATTTTATCTTATCCAGGCGGCAGGATAAATAAAAGAACAAAAATGTCATGCCCAGTTTAACGAAAGGAGCCACTGTTATATACTGGGGGTGTGATGTTTGTGTTTCTAACCAGCCTTAAGTTGACTATTAAATTCAGTTTGTTTGAAGACGCAGCATATTCTAATAATTTATGGCGTCAACCTTAATCCTCAAAGACCTAAACATCCAACAGCAAGCAAGAGCATCTACTGATCTAAAATGTTTAATAACTTATGAACCACTAACCCTATCAGTATCAATACATGTGAATAATTCAGGTAAAATGCTGTTTCTCTGCTTTTCTGCATCATTAGATACAACATTCAGAAGCTCTGTAGTGAAGATGGAGACACTGTCATCATCTGCAACATTGATTCACTAATAAAACCCACGTAATTTGACTAATGACAGTGTTTGCAGATGCTTGTGTTAGGTTTAGTCAATGTTATATTTAGATGAAAAAGTCATTTTTTGTTCAGTTTTCTCTGTTTTGATATAATAACATTTAATTTTACATTGAGCTTTTATGAATATCTACATCAGGGGTGTCAAACTCATTTTCATTTAGGGCCACAAATAACCTCATATGATATAAAGTGCGCTGGATGAGTAATTTTTTAAATTTTTTTTGTACCTTTAGCTTATTTAAACTCTTAAGACTTCCTTTCTATTTTATTTTATAAATATTTAACTTGTTCTTCTTATTCTTAAAGGATGCAGGTATAGATCAACATTTCACTGTACATTGTACTATGTATAACTGTGCATGTGACAAATAAACCTCTTTGAATCTTTGAAATAAATAATAATGATTGAATAAGATCTAATTAATAATAATGTAAACTCCAAAGTTTTCTCTGTGTTTTTGAGTGAAAAAAGTAACATTCCCTAATGAAAATTACATCTCTGAAATGTATTTGCACATAAGATGAACAAATATAAATAACCTGAAAATTATAGAAAAATAAGTGTAATATTAATGTTAGGCTTTCGTTTATCATTTATACATGTGCATCACAACTTACAGAACACCGTAGATCAAGAAATACACACAATATTTAATAACAGGCAGAATATTGATAAAATTTCACATTTTAGGTTATTCCCTTTTTTTTTGGTAACAGGTTTTATATCTACTTTTTTAAAAACTTTTTTTTTTTTACGTTAAAACAAAAAGGAACATTTCCATTTTTCATTATTCCTGGGTCTGATTGACTTTAGATTGAATGGACCTAAATGATTCTAACTACCTTGACTGTTAAAGTTATCAGTGTAATTTTTGCATTTCACAAATTCATCCCACGGACCCAATTCAACCCTTCGGTGGGCTGGTTTTGGCGCCCGGGCTACATGTTTGACCCCTGTGATCTACATGATCAGTGAATTAAATGTAGGAAAACACCTGAGATTGACAGAAAAATGCTAAATTCAGAACATAGTATTATGATAAACAGTAAACAGTTACTTAGGAACAGTTAGGAGTAAAGAAAAACATATCTGGAAGTCATCACAAAGTTCACATGCTCTTTATAAAACTAACTACTTCATAACAATATGTCCTTTCTATTATTTATTTATTTATTTATTTATTTATTTATTTATTTATTTATTTATCTCAAACCAATTTAAAATAATGTTTTTACAACAAAAATATATTACTTAAAACATAACTACAACCATAAAATAACTA
>JAPTYR010000010.1:21784287-21798545 GCA_029814505.1 Siphamia roseigaster
ACTATCTCAGCTCTTTTCTTCCGTGTTCGCAGGCCTTCACAAATTCCTGCACACATACATCCTTTCATCCCATCATCTTTCCTTCTCCCTTCCTTCAGCCATTCAAAGCAACAAGGCTCCTGCTCCATCTTGCTTTCTCAGCCATATCAGATTTACACTGGATGTAAACTCTGAACTCCTTTTTTTTTTTTAACCTATCCTTAAATCTCTGCACTATGATTATCAATACATCCGAATCTTTGTCCTTACCTTTTCCTGTATGATAATTCAGTCTGCCGTCCATCTCCATCATCCTCTGGTGTCTTCTCTCATTGGTCATCTGCTCCATGAGGAAGCGGTCCATCTCCCTGTAGGCATGGTGCAGGACCTGTCTTTGCTCCGTCTGCAGAGCAATGGCCTGTTCCAGAAGGCTGAGGTTCACTCTCCCTCGGCTCATTTCGAGGCCTCTCTCATGGAGGCCCAGTGCCCAGCCTTCCAGTCGGGTCGGCCTCTCCGTCTCAGGCTCCCCCTCGCTGTCCTCATCGGCGGGGAGAGGCCTGTACCTCAGTGCTTCAGCCTGAAAAACACTGACTCTGTCCATGGGACCAACCAGATCTGAGTTGAGCTCTTCTTTCAGGAGGTCGGTCCTGCATGAAAGGTCTTCGGAGGGGCTGCAGCTGGAGCCGTTCACCTTTGCAGACAGAGACAGTGGTTCCCAGTCTGTTTCTCTCATGTCTCTGTATGGACTATGTGGCGATGACGCCGCACTCATCCTTTCTTGACTTTGGTCTTCTTCTTCTTCATTATTTAGAAGCTCTTCATCATCTTCTTCTATCATTGGTTCAGAGGTTTCTCCTTCACACTGAGAGCCGTTAGATGTCACTTCAGACCAACCCAGTGAATCGCCATTTCTACTGGCCACTCCATTGATTGCATTTAAGTTTCCATCTGAAATAACAAGTAAACACTTATTATTCCATGCGCCTTCAAGGCCTTTGTGAGCCTTTAGTCACACAGAAAAAGAATTGTTTGTCCTATGTAATCTGTAAATCCTTTTAAGGTTTTAGATTTTATGTTACTTTTCGATGAACGTCTTGATAAAAACATGTTTTTCATAACCGTCTAGATTTATAAGAACACATGTTGCGGTGTAAATCATAATCAGGTCGACAGATGCAAGATTTCTGAGCAATTCCACAAGTATATTTTGGAAAACATACATTCAGTGACCCTTCATTCTGCTAGTTGAACATGAAACCTAGAGATGAGGAACACAATTGTTTTCTTCTTCCTGAGTGTCACCAAAATGAAACAACGTGGATGAGATTATGGAGGGATTTACACTGCACTCGACAGTAAACATCAGTTTCTCATTAGTTACAAGTATTTTCAAGTGCAAGCAAAGCAGAAACATCTTGTCATCTGCACAAAAACTGATTTAAAAACACATAATTATTGTTTCTAGGGATGAGTACATGAAAATTGAAGAGGATTCCTGAAACACAGATGAAGGAAAATGCAAACAGAAGGAGGAGTAACTGTGAGCTGCTGGTTGTGTGACAGAACTTCATGTTATTACAAATAGAATAACATCACTTGGATTAATATTTTTTTTTAATTATTTGTTTTTCTTCCAGAAGCTTTCAGCAAACAGTAAACATATTAATGCTGAAAAGAACAAAAGAGAAGAACTTCTTGCTAATACAACATTTCTCAGCCATAGTTTTGTAATTGTAGTCATGATTTATATTAGTTTTACAAATACTCTGTTACTATAATGAAAATAAAAGGGAAAAAGCAGATTATTTCAACATATATTTGATTCATAGACAAAGCATAATGCAGAATTAGTACAGATTTGTGCATTTTTACTCTCATTCTGTATAATCTCTTCTTTACATCTTATTTTGTTGAATGCCTTCAATAATTTAATTTCCATTGACCTTTGACTGTCTGTCTTTAAGCAGAAATCCGGGTCATATATTCAGGACGATTTACTCTCAGTGTATAAAGACTCCGTAATGTCTTATGTACTAAAAGTCTGATCAGTGGAACAGACAAAGAGGGTTAGGGTTATCCCTCAAAATGCACTGACACAACACTTTATTAACACCACTGATTATATTAAGACTTGGTCAGTGATTAACAATGGAAAGCTATCATCTGGATTGATTCAACCAAATCTCTCTTGATCCTCCAAAACCATTCAAACTTATGCTCTATTAAAGCTCTTTGGGCTCTAAGGGTTTTTACTTTCAGTAGGCTGGGCTGTTGCTTTATATCCTCTTAAGTGGCTACACATTACTATAAAATAGGATTCGATAGGTTGAGAAGACAGATAGAGATGGATTGTGAGAATCAGATCACACCCTGTTGAGGATGATACAAACATTATCAGATAACTTATTAATGTGCAGCACAAAAAAAACTTAATCCTCACCAAAATAGCTCTGAAATCAGTCTGCAGTGGAATTGTCAGGTTTTATATGCGTTTTGCTCGGGCAACATTACAACATGTTACTATCTGTTTCCTGCTGTGAAAAATATTTGACGAGATGTCTAAAGACAAACCCTGTTGAATGAAAAATTAAAGCCAGTTACACGTATTTACATTTATGAGGCAAGGAACAAGGGTTTTGTTTTTCATCCAGATGGACTCCCAGGCCTGACACAGTCGCATACAGTCAGACAAGCACACAGACGTATACACATTCACGTACACACACGGACACAGAAGTGCAGTGAAAAAAGGAAAGAGATGGAGGAAAAAAACTTGGATCCCTCCGGTGGTTTGTGTGTTGGAACAGGTGAACAGTTTGTACTCCAGAATAGCCATTACCAGCACTCTGCAGCAGGGCTGCAGTTGGCTGGAGTTGAACACAGTGTGGCTCGACCAAACGAGAGGCTTATTTTTCTCCCTTTTTGTTAAAATGCAGATATGACTAGCTCCCCACCGCAAAAAAAAAAACAAAACAAAACAAACAAACAAAAAAACATTAAAAAATAAAAAATCTTTCTGCCTCTAGTCCACTTTTCCTATTTTTTTTTTTATGTCTACAGAAAATAACCCGTAAATCAGACAATGGTAGCAAATTACGTTGAAAATGTTTAACAATGTCTGTATTTATTTGACACTCTTCAGACATTGCAAATATTTTGACTCTTGTAATATTTTGTTTTGTTTTGTTTTAAAGCTGGTCCTCTGAATATGTTAAAATAAAAATACTGGGTGACAAAAAGAAAAAAAAATATATCTGAAACATACAACAACAAAGGAAAAAAACTGATGATGTGCGGTGAATTACTTAGATAATTGTAATGTAATATGAACCCAGGAAACAAATAAATTCCATTTCCAGTGAATCCACACAATTCAGTGAGCTACTCTCCTGGTCCATTTAACTACACACATGTGTACTATAATGAGCTGTAGACATTATGCCTAATTATGTATTAGACTGTGTTAGAGGGCCTAACAAAAGCTTTTGAAAGGGACAATTACGTTTGTTGCTTAGTTACATCGTTAAAAATATACCAAATCAGTGCAGATTATAGTGGGCGAGAATGCACATGTACGCCACGAGCATTGTTGCCAAAATGCAGAAAATTTAATTCATTAGGAAAAAAAGAAAACATTTTTGCTTTTGAAAAGGATGGTAGCTTAAGTGAAAATAAACATTTTTTTTAACTGTTGTTGATAAAATGGTCCCGTGGTGTGGTAAAGTCTTAAAAAAAAAAAAGAAAGAAAGAAACTGTAAAACATTGGAACAAAAGCCAATCTTATCTGCAGGGTTGACAATTAATTTGTTTTTCCACAATGAGCACTTTGCGAAAGAAAAATCAGCTTAAAAGAGTGTTTAATTTAAATCAAAGTGAACTGGTGCACTCCCCCATTCAGTTTGTCATTCTATGGATTCAATGGCTTTGGACTGGCTATTGAAGAAGGACAGATGAGGGGTCTGAAATCTGGCCTCATCAAAACAGGGTAAAGCCACGCCAAAAATATCATGGCAGATCAGCTGTCAAAACTTCAATTTGTGGACGTGAGACACAACTAATGTGGACCCAGCAGTGTAGTCTTTCACTTCCACTGCACAATGACTGCGGCTGCTGGCTGATGGCAGAGGGAGGGAAATATGAATGCAACAGATGGGATTTTAAAATTCAGCGTCAATTGTTCATCAAAACAGACAAAACAACAGGACATCTGTTTACCTGCTGGAGTGTCAATGTTCCTCAGCTCTTCTTTGTCCTGTGGCGGTGCCAGGTCCTCGCTCTCCTCTTCACATGCCTCATTGGGGCTGTAGTGGCGAGGCTTCATCAGCAGGGACTTTCTCTTATTGACGGGGGCACCCTGCACCCCTTCCTGAGCGCTCCTCTTCCTCGCCATGGACCCATATGGGCTGCAAGGAAGCCGAGATCAGACAAAAAGTGCAGCAGGGTCAACAAAGGCCTCAGCGGCTGCTTGTGCTCACGGTTACCTCGTTTGAAAGGACTAGTTTCCAAAAAAAATAAATAAATAAAATAAGAATGCATTCAAATAACCGCTTTATTTAGTGAATCACATCTACGACAAGAAGTGTTCATGTTATAACGTTATACCTGTGAGTCTCAGTGACGCAGTCAGCCAGTCCTGTGAAATAAAGGCCAAGAAACAACACATAAAAAGTCTTGTTTACATTTCCACTACAGCGGCAACAGCATCTGTCGACATATTCTTCATCAAAGGCTCGAAGCAACTGACTACTTTTGGGCTATTGCAAATGAAATTTTACAATGTCCAGTAAATATTTGTTTTGTAGATAATGTTTTTAAGGGATGAAACTACCTGGGCTAAAACTGCTTTATCCACCCTTTAGCATAGATTTTTTTTTTTCTTTTTTAAAAAATGCAATCATCTGTAATAAGCGTAAGGATTGAGAAGTGGTCTCTTCATTGATCTGAAAAGCTTTTCATTCAGTTTGCTCATTCTGTGCGAGACCAACAGTGCCTCATCCTTTGACAGCGTTGACAACATGATCTAAAAGGGTAAATCAATTTTCCCAAAAGGCCTGAGTGAATCTCATTCACAAGTTCTACCCTACTCCTATGAAGCACAACCAATAATAACAATTTTCATGAATTTCCCCCGATGTAGTAATAGCTGCAGCATGAGTAGACGGGCCTCCGAGGCCCTGAACACTTGCATAATGACATATCCAGTCTAGAGGTTTTCAATCACGCAATATATATACACACTCCTTAACTAATTTGAGCCACTGTTTCAATTTAATGAAGTTATTCCCCTCTGAATAATGAAATGGCGGTGCAGTGCTCTTCAGACCGGTAAGATAATACATAAAATTGACAGTTATAAAGTTGGATTGTTGAACTGATACCCCTAACCCATGGCGATAAGTGGAATATGTGTGTGTGTGCAAATGTGTGTAGTTAAAAGCTAACGAACATTTAAAGCTGTACTCACCTGTGTTACTGTTACATGTTTTCAGAATTTGCTCCTCACCCTCAGAATCCATCTGTAAATAAAATATTTAACATGCAGGTATTAAATTTGTTATTTCTTTTAATACACTTTATTTTTTTCTTCATAGACACATCTTTTATTATTATTATTATTATTATTATTATTATTATTATTATTATTATTATTATTATGGCCTTTTGTCATCCAAGGCTAAAACGAGCATGTCTTTAAAAAATTAATCTGTTGTTTTGTTTTGTTTTGTTTTGTTTTTATAACCTTACAAAGAGCTCCTGAAATAAGGGTAATATGTAAACACCTAGTGTTATGTCAGGAAAAATAAAAGTTTCAAAGGTGAGTAAAAATGTAATGACACTAAATAATGACACTAAAGTACAGACAGCACCTCGATGTGTGTGTTTAGACAAAAATAGTTGCTAAAATCCATCCACTCTCTGTGGCTGTTGCTTGTGGGTCCCAAATAAAACCTATTAAACATAATTATTCCAGGCTGATGGTGGCGTATAGTGGTCACAGGCCAGTGAAATCTGTGAGTCATAGGATATGCTGTTACTTTTCCCTGGTAATGGGAAACATGACTCCTCTCTCTCGTTTGCTGTTGTGATTGAAGGCACTGACCTGTCATACATTTATAATAGGGGAGCAGGTGTGGCAGTGATGGACCTTAATTTCCTTTAATAAACCTTTTATGTGCCACACTCTTAATGCCACGCCGGGCCCTCAGAGGTCCTGCTCATAATAGGTTCATTACTTTTGATTACTACAGCCTATTGAGACAAACAACTCCCAAACACTATAGATTACATTCTGTAAAAACGAATGTACCTCATTAGTTTGTAACACTTTTCCACACAGACATGCTTCAACATTTTGCATGGATTTGTTGTTCTGAAGGCAAAATCTCGCTTTTACATCCTGCAACCTAAGATTGTAACATGGACATTAATCAAAGTTCAAATGATGTTATCAGTGTAGCTAAATACCAGCCATGACTCACACACATTTATTACCAAGGAGGGTTATTTTTTTCTTTATTTGACATTTGAGATGCGAATGTTTTAAGACTGTTTTTTTCCCCATTAAACTATTTAACTCTTATGTCACTTGTATGCCTAAATAAGTACATTTTATGGTTAAATTAAAAAAATAATAATAAATTTTAAAAAAAAAAGGAACTCAGACAATAAAAAAAAAAGCCAGCATTCCCTGAAAAATCAGTAAAAGGTACAAATCTGCCACGGACCAATAAAAACATATGAATATTACATTTTAGCTTCAGTGTGTTGCATATGTCTGATTTATGGTTCTTTTGTGCTCACCGTGAGCTGCATATCAAGTTGCAGGTTATGTAAGTTTCTCACAAGGAAATGATACCTGTATACACATACGTAACAACTTCCAATATCTAACATTTATAACAAAGGATGACAAGTAACAAGACAACAAGGCCTGAGTAGATGCACTAACAGGTAGTCCTGGCATGGCAACATGGACAAACATGTGACGCAGAGTGTTTACAAAAGCAGAACAAATAGATGCATTCAGGGTCAAATGGAGGCTGTTGTTTGACTGTCCCTCCACTACAACTGAGAACTTCATACATTTAACCTTTTCATTATATAGAATTTTTTAATTATTATTCTCTTTGACAATTTATTGTGAATTTTTTTGTAGTCATATATGGTGTAAATTAAGAATATATTAAGGGGTGTGTATAAAAAAATAGCAGCCTTTTCTACCATTATTGTGTGGAAATTTACTGCAAAATACACAATATTGGCAACTAAAATAACTAAAATATACATCTATTAATTCTGTTGCCTTTAAAGTCTCCCTTATCACCTAACTTTAAAATACTTTAGAATTTAAAAGTAATTGAGATTGTTCAACCAACACATTTCCATATAATGTCAGAAATGAAATAAATGAACTATACAGCTTGAAAAGAGTAGGGGATTACACATTTAAGGTTTTTTTTTGTTTTGTTTGTTTTTTTTGCTTGTTTAAGAGACATTCCAATTAACAAAATTACAGGTAAAATTATGGGGGGTTTTCTAAATGTTAAAAGTAAGTTAAATAAATCAACTAGTAAAAGACACATAATGAAAAGCTCTAGACTAAATAGCTTTGTAAACTTCTTATTAAGGATTTAAACGAAGTTGAAACAGGAACAAATCCCGCCGAGACAAGTGGAAGCAACCATGACTTTAGAATAAGCAGGCTCAGCAAAACATTTTAAAGAGTATTATCTGCAAGCCACCCACAGCTTTGCATAAGTAAAACCAATCTCACTTTGTGATCACTGTGGTCAAAGGAGCAGTGACACTACACCACTTAACACGCTACTTATCCAAAACAGAGTTATACAATCATTTATCCCCAGAGACTTTGTGTCCCTAACAAAAGTTATTTTCACCTCACATTAACAGCAGCATCTTGGTCCATATCCCGACGGAATATTTACCTTTGATTGTAGTTTACTGAGCTCTCTGTAGGATAAGATGTCAGATCCACACTGTCCACCCTGGTTGATGCTTTCACACGTCCTATCTCTCAGGAGGCGGTCATGTAATTCATTCTCTGTAACACACACATATCACACATGTGAAGAAGAAATGATGCGATATGTATGAGTGTAGCTTACATCTCCAAAACCACCTTTGTAGACATTTTTATTCATGCATATTTATAATCTTGGGGGCATGGGTGTGAACATGCAGTCAGAAAAAAAGGGGGGAAAAGAGCATAAATAAATACCACACATGGACTAAGGAACATGATGCAAATTGATTGCTTGACAGAGATCAAATTGCTTGCTTCTAATTAATACAAAACATCCAAGAGGGAAAACAAGGATGAACACAATGAGTACATTAAGCCTCTTCACTTCACAGATCTTATTATGGAATTATTTATTTCTGTTAGCTTTGAAAAAACAACAACAACAACAACATCTTCTTAATTATAGCTCACAGAGCGTTTTCCCGGAAAAAACAAAACTGGGGGGAAAAAAAAGAGGGGGAGCGGGGAGGGTATTCACTCACTTTCATTAGCATATGAAAAAAGACTCACTACTATTTGAGCTGGTTCGTCATCTGCTGAATCATATTTATGCAGCCCCCCTCACACACACACACACACTTCCCAAGTCCTACACAAATAATGCTTCTCAGAGGGCTGTTTCCCTTCGTCTAGGGGAGATCTCTCAGGGGGAAAGGAGGCAGCCTGATGCTGAGGGTCTATGAGATTTCCTATGTGTTAATCTGGCTGCTAGCTGTCCTTGAGCCCAGCCCATTCCCCCCTAACCCCATCTGCTAGCATTCCCACCACAGAGGAGAGAGAATAGGCTGCGACTGGAGGGGGGGGGAGAGAGACCTTCCCAGTCCAGCAATCATGAATAACCATTGCCTCGCACCATTATCACAAGGCTGGATCCGAGCAGAGATGGTGAAGAGGAAATATCTGTAAAATACCCTGATGCTTCAGACATGACTATCCCCCTACTCTCATATTTTGTTGTAAGTGACGCTATTATTATTATTATTTCCATATAATGCCTTATTAATACCATGCAGCTGCTGTGGATATTCATCACTGACCTTGAGTCTTTGTGTCCCCTTGTTCCCAGCTTATCCGTGCACTTGGGACGCTCTCATGTAATTAACACAGACATTATTGTGATGGAGTAAAAACTCACTGCTACTCTGCTGATACCTCATCTTCAAACCAATAAAGCGGGCCAGAGTAGCAAAGTAAGATTCTGGAGACCATAAAATTAATTACATTATTTACATTTCCTTTAGATAGGGGGGGTTGAGGCGAGATGATAGAGGCAAATGAGATTACACAAAATAAGATTTCAAAATGTCAGTGCTGCACTCTCAACCAACCAACTGTTATGATTAGATTACTCTTTTAATATAATTACCGTCTAAGACTGTGTGTGGAAACAATGCATACATAAAAACAGGGGCTACGTCTTAACTGATTCCCCATCCTTTCCTCCACAAGCCTTTTTCTCTTAACCTTTCTTCAACAGTATCATTTTGAATTATAGGGAACGGATGGGTGCTCTGTGCAAGGTCACTGTCTGCTGTGTACTCACCCCCCCCCCCCCCTCTCTCTCTCCTTGTTTTTGTTTCCTCTTCCAGAAGCACACTGAGTGAAGGGTTAAAACTGGAATGGATTTAATTATGGAATGAATGGAATTATAATGCGCCTGCAGCAAGTTTTCCTCCTTATTTATTAAAGCAGCTGATGGGCCAGGTTTGATGAGCCACTTCTGGCATAATTGAGTCATCACACAAAGAGGGTTCCTCGCATTCAGAGTGGTTTTATCAGCAGCAAACAGACCTGATTACTGGCAATTACACTCTGATCTAGGGGAAGGAGAAAAAAAGGGTAAATGTGCGGGGTAACTTCTGTGTTTATAGTTTACCCCGGGAATAATTTTCACATTAATTTTACATGCTAAGTGTTTTCTGTTTATGTATAATAAAGACCAAACGGCAAGAGATAGCACCTTTTTACTTTCATATTTCCTTGTAATGAATGTCTTAGGGTATAGTCAACTGATCAAAATTTATATTTACCCTATAGACGGTTTGTGGTGTTACCATCCGCCGTGCTAAGAATTAGCTCAACAAGAAGCCTGTCTAGCAGAAGCAAAAGGTGATCTGGCAGAAATGTTCCTGATTTTCTGATGAAAGTAGATAAATTGTACAGGGGAAAAAAAGGGGGACTGCTTTGACCATATTTTATTGACATGCAAATGGATCCATGGTGAGTAAATTAAGCTCCACTCGACATTAAAATCAACTTCTGCTCACAAAGTATTTAGGAAAACAACTTTTTTTTCTCTTTGTGAGGTGGCCAGGGAATCATCAAACACCCTCTGCCTAAATACCAGCTGGACATCAGAATAATAGCTTTGGTTTATTTTAAGGGTGGGAGGGGACAAAAGACATCTATGATGTCTAATTTATGTCCAACATTTGGTCTAAATTGTTCTAGATTTCATTAGTTATATGAAAAAGTAGAAAAATGGACACTTCACACCACTGTAAATCTCAGTGGGTGTATGCAGTCATGATATATTTTCATTTAAATCAGAAAAAAAGAGGTAAAGAACACTTTTCTAAAATGGTTCTTCTTTTCATTCTATAAATGTTAAAAGGCAGAAAATTAGACTTATTTAATGCCCGATCTCAGTCTGGGAAAAAGATCACTCGCTTTTATATGTGTGCTGTGTACCGTATATACGTCCTTGAAAAAAAAAAATAAGCATAATAGACACTATATGTGAAAAAGAAAAAAACTCTGCCGGCAATTTATGAGCATTCCTCCGTCTGACAGAGGCTCTGGATTCATGCAGACAGAGTCAGAAATCTTGAAGTCAACTGCGATTTCAGATATAACAGCCTCACAGCTACCCTGACGGCCAAGCAAAGTGTTTGTGCCTTTTGCCAAAGAGTACTTTTATAGAGGAGCGTATTGGCATCTTATCACTTCTCCAAGACAGAGATGCTTCAATAAAAGAACACAGCTCACAGAATTCTTAACAGACAATTAGGAGCCTGGCTAACCACTATCGCTTCAATGATTTGTTATGATGGCATAACTACAGGGGAAACTTGTTATTGGACAGAGTTAGCAAGAGTCCCATAAAAGAGTCAGATGGTGACACCTTTGCCGAGGTGATTTATGAATCTTGTAATCGCTTTCCAAAGTCATCCCAAAGCCTTCCCTCTAAATTGAGTTCATCTGGAGCCGGACCACACAGAGGCACCAAGTCCAGATTGTTTCTTCTGACATCAAAGAGCCAATTTCTGTTTTTGACCAAATTTCGGGTGCTTTTGGTTCCCTTATCGTATGAAAGGGGCCTGGATGATATGCTATTTTATTTGTGAATTTCAATCCAATTAAGAACACCAAAATATTGAGACAAATAAAATTAGTATCTTCTTGCACGACACTATGCATCAATAGCATAATAAATAGAGCAGCAGACAATTCATCCATTGGCAAGACTCCAGTCTGCCAAAGCATCACATGTTAGTTTGAATCTTTGAATCCTGTCATGAACATGGTTTTTCAAACCTGTCTAATTTAGGGACAGGTGTTTGGGGAAAAAGAAGTTCCAGCCCCGGTGTAACAATGAGCAGAGTAATCCTGCTCATTGTTCCAGCCCAAGGAGGCCCTTTCATGGAGGAGGTTGCATGAATGCTACCAGGTGGTCTGCGATTTGGAGAAACGTAGTAACCGTTCCAGCTAATCCCCCGTCACAAAAGGCAGGTCTCCAGTGCTGCAGGGCTCTCCGGGGCAAAGGGAAAAGTTTACCTCAAACACACAGTGTCTGAAAGGAGTCAGGGACTCGAGCAGTGATTCCTAATCAGATTGCGCTGAAGTGAACAGCTCGCATGGCAGCTGTAGTTTTCCCAGGGTTAATTACCTTTCACTGCTCTCTCTAAATGAGTCAGCTGTTCCTGTCATTAAACAACTCCACTCTATCTCTGCTCCTCTGTCCTCCACACACATGTGCACATGTGCACACAGGCTTACATATTCACACACACACACACACACACACACACACACACACGCTTTTGTTTTTCCTTTAGATTTTGTGTATGTATAGAGCACGGTGCCCAATCTAAATACTATTTTAAAAGCAATTATTACACATAATAGAAACTTTAATCCCTCTACTAATTAGTCAGTGGGCACTGAAATTGAGATTGCTATATTTTTATTCATCCTACTGATATTTATGCAGATAGAAGGCACTATTTGTCTTATTTTCCTCTACACTCTTAAAGGAAAATAATACCAATCTGTCAAGGGCTTATTCTAAACAGCCCCTTTTACTACTAATTGAGTATATATAGGAAGCACACATGTTCACATATGCACATACACAAACATAGCCATACCCTACGTACATACACACAAATATGCTAATACACATACATGTACACACACATAAACTGAGTCCAACTCTGATATAGTTGTTCTGTCATCAATTTTGAACAATCTGTCTGCTTACTGAGCTCAGTGGCTCAGGATGTTGGGGGAGTTTTAAGTGATTTTTGCCACTGTATGGTAAAATCCCTTGGCCACCTGGATTACAAACTCTAGTCCTTTAACTCATGCCAGTATAAATCCGTGTTAACTCGGATTTACCTCTGGCATATGAATTCTCAATCTGCGTAAGCTTTGTTTGGAATGAGTCAAACATAAGTATTTCATGCAGTAAGGGTGCCCAATGGTGAATTCCTATTTCTGTGAAATACACACTGGGAAAATAGTTCAGAACCAAATCAGTTATTAGAGTAACTACAAATTGCCTCAAGCGGTGTTTTATTACACTCAAGAGGTCCATGTTCACAACCAGGTGGAAGTGTGCAATACTGCACTGTGAAATCCATGTAACCATAGTGACGGATATAAACTCTGTATGCTGTGCTGTGGTCAAGAGTTTAATCAGATTCCTTATACCAAGATTTTGCTTTGCTTATTGTCAGACAAACATTATTTGCTCAGTTGTTCAAACACAAGCCCTGGTCTGCTACCAAAACGATCATGATAAAATAAAATATGGCATGAGCAGCCTGGAGGATCTAAATTAAGCATTATCCAATATCCATACAATCTCTCACACTCGCACACACACACACACACACACACACACTTCTGGGCTAGCTGAGTTAAGCCAGTCTATTTTGTTCTTAAAAGGTTAGCAGTGCTGTTTTGTGAGTTTGATCCATGCTTGCCAAATCAGCAGATGGTCCATGAATATGATTATATGCATCAATAAAAGGAGTAATCTTTAACAAAATGTAAATTTGACTTAAGTCCAGGGTTTAATATACACGATGGACTTTAACCCACTTTCCAGCCTGACAGTGAGCATGATAAGCTAATGCACTTAAATTTTGTATTAAAGCAACCACTGCTTATGCTCACTGTGAGCTCTCGTACCATCATACAAAAATCAAAATGAGGAGTACAGGGAAAATGAGAAAGGACAAGATCTGCACTGTGTTCAAAATGTTAGTGTTGAAGTAAAATCTATTCACTTCTGATGTAGTATCTAAACTGTCCTGCAATCAATACAAACTAAGTGTGGGTGCTTAGCAGGAACCTCTCTAGTGCTGTCATGCTCGTCTGGAATATATTTCAACACTTTTTCAATAAATCCTTGGATAACACAGAGTCAAGCTTTACTCAAGGATCAGTTACAATAAACTATCTCTCGGTAGCTGGCTTCATTAACAGGGACATACACACAAAGTCTATTTTTCAGAAAAGCACTAAATGCACAATGCACCAAGTTGTTGCTGTGCTAAAAGCTAGTATGAAGTTCAAGTACGAAGCTGAAAAGTGACTGTGGGAAAGTAATGCAGCAAAAAGTTTCATTCAAGTAGCAATACAGATGAGGAATGATGAAGTAAAACGAGTGAGTCAAATTAACCTTATCCTTGTTGTAGTGACCTGTTTCTGAATCTACTCATCTGAGCCTGAAGCTTACAGCAAAGCACATCTCCAAATAGAAAAACAGAATCACTTGTCTCCTACATCTAAATGTGAGCTCGACTTACCATGCCCCTATTAGCCTTTGTTTTGCATCTCATAGTGACATCAGGGAGGAGACGGAGCAGAAGGATATCGAGGTGGGGTACAGGGTAGTCCAGAGCCTCACTGCTCAGAGTGTGAGTGTGAGAGTGTGAGAGTGTATGTGTGTGTGTGTGTGTGTGTGTGTGTGTGTGTGTGTGTGTGTGTGTGTGTGTGTGTGTGT
>JAPTYR010000010.1:21799627-21817060 GCA_029814505.1 Siphamia roseigaster
GGGGTGGGGAGGGTAGGGGAGAGGAGGGGAGGAAGAATAAAAAGGACAGGCTCAGAATCTCATTTTAACAGACCGCACACAATCTGGGCTCCCACAGAACTATCTCTGCCTGACCGCTTTCTATTTATCCCTTATCAGTGTTTACCAACCGCTAGTTTTCTTTCATTCACACTGTGAGGCAGTTCTCTTACTATCAGTCAACAGCTGACACCGTGGAACAGCCTCAAAGGCAAGAGGAAGGGATCAAAACTAAACCTAAGCTGTTTAAACAATACAACAGAGGAAATAAATTCATAAATCCTAATTCTTCCCAACCCACAAGGGTATAAGCAGATCCTTTATAGTTAGGCCAACAAACAAAACCACAGCCAATGAGGTACATTGCAATCAAGGTAAATTCTGAAATATAGAATAGAAAAAAGAAAAGCGGAAAAAAAAAATCCCATGTAATATTAATTGGGAACATTTCATAGTCTTGCCCTGTCAAGCAAATGTAAGTATTTACTAAAAGGGTTTTTTTCTGCTATGTTTATCATTTTAGGAAAATCCCCCCTGATTTAACCATGGTAACATTTTTAGATTTTTTTTTTGTGTATAGGAATACTAAATATATGCTAGATAATGTATAATATATCATAACTTTTCATTTAAATTTGCGCAATGTTATAATTATAATAATTAAAGGCCTGTTTTAGTGTTAAAGTGTCTGTTTAGGATCTCTTCATTCCTGAAGGAATAATAGTATAAAATAATTAAAATTACACTTCAAGGCTTTATAAATGATATAACAAGGATCGCTGTTAACTGCAATTTTACACACTTAATTATATATAACAAGGCTGAATTAATTATGGGTTATAAATATATTTATGCACTATTGATAATACTGTATTAAAGTGGGTGTGATACATTTCTGAAACTATGAATTATTCATTTTTACATTTCTGATCAATTATAAACAACATTATAGGCTTTGGAAAGTGAGTTTAAAATATAAAGATCAGTTTTGTTACAGTGTGCTGTAAAAATATATATTTTTCACACTGTTGCTTTCAGGACAACTCATTCCCATTTACACACAAACAACAGTGTTTTTCTGGAATACTGTTCAAAAGTTAAGTAATTAATTACATTTATCCTTTCACCAGCTGCTCAACAGCAGATGGATCATTTCTGAGACCTTGTTGAATTAAATCCACATAATTCATTTTCCTGGATTAACTAACTGAAGTTTGCGTAGGGGAAAAAACAGGTAACACAATGTGTATTAGACTGACATGTATGCTGAGCTCCTCTGTTTTTTTTTTTTGTTTGTTTTTTTGTTTGTTTTTGCCAGATTTGTCATCTACATTACGTGCACCCGACGGCAATTTTCAGCTTTTTTTTATTTAGAATTAAAACAAAGAATTGTAAATGTGTACTAGGTTTGTTTTTTTTTTATTTGTCTGATACATAAATAGAAATACAACATTTTTATAATCGAACAAGTTGAATGTATATTCCAACTGTAGATAAGTTTTTAAAGGCAGGTCTGTTTAAGCCTGTTGGGCAGTAGGTACCTTGGACAGTTCCTGGAGCCAAACAGAGGTTACATTAATGTGTTGTGTAGCAACTAACATCACTGTGCTTTGAACAGGAGGGTGGGGGGCAGACAGGAATAATGCCTCTTACTTATCACTGCTTCACCACACACCCTTACCACAGCGAATACTGCTTTTGGAATTAAAACAAAAGTGCAACGGTGTAACTTTATACCATTCTGATTTTTTTTTTCCCCATGCCACATGTTTCTAAATAACTTCCTAAAGTTCCCAAAGGATTATTCTTTTTGGATGATGATAACTAATGATACATTTTTAATGTCTGCTATTGCCCTTTTACTTGTTTTTATTTTTCCAAATGTTCACTGAAATGAACTACACAGCTTACAGTTATGTCAAGGTTAATAAGCAGGACAAAAACAGCATTTATTTATTTAGCATTTTATTTTATCAGTCCAAGTTTTACAAAAATGAATGCTTAAAATTCTTTAAATGTAAAAAATTATTCACTGCCCTCATGAATTACTTTAATATCTCTAAAAGGATGGTGTTAGTCTGCATGAATATTTTCGAACTGTAACCTACAGTATATAGTTTATTTTTTTGTTATTCACAAAATTTAAAAAAAAAAAACAAAGAGAGAAAAGAAACAGAACAATTTAAACAAAAATAAAAAGACACTGAATTTCTAATAGTATCAGGAAGAAGTGACCTACACCTAAACTGTAGCCACATATGAACAAAAAAAAAAATTCTACTTTTGCTTTATAAGGATTAACTTTAACTTGGGTCATTCGAGCAGTTCCTGAACCATTAGCGAGCCGAAAGTTACTGGTAAATGATGAACTTTTTAAGCCAGCAGCCCTCCTCTTGAATCAATAGTTGCTCTGGAGACTGTGGAGTGCTTTGGTCCCTTTAGCATTTGTTCAAAGTTAAGACTTGCCCACATACAACACAAAAGTTCACTTGTAGATTGTATTAGCACCGGACTACATTCAGCATTAGCATATCATTTTCCAAATTTATTACAGTAGGGATGCAAATAATTATAGAAATTCACAACAGAGTGTCATGAGTTGCTTCTGTAAAATTTCAACAAATCTAAGAGATGCCCAGAGAGTAAAACACAAAAACTAACAATTTTACTGCCACACTATACTCAGTTTTAACATATAGTTTTCAAACTTCACAAGGACTTACTATATAAATTACAGAAAGCAAGAACAGGACGCAATAAAATACTTCACTGACTGTTCAAATATGTTATTGGGACACAGAGTCAATGTTTAAGTGCATTAGGCTCAGTGGTCTTGTATGTACAGCTGTCACTGTCAAAGCCACAGGCAACCTGACAATGCTTTGTCTCTACACACAATACAAACATGTGTTCTTCTAAGACAAGCTTATACTCCACACAAATACTGTGAATTTAATCTAGGTAGACAGTATCTCATGTTATCTGGATGATCAAAAATAGGTCATGCCTCTCAAAAAACAGTTTGAGCCATTTAATCTCCTTTCAAACTGTCTGAAACCTGGACAGAAGCAGCGTTCGTTCTTCAGCAAAGATTTTAACTGAATTAAAACAATCAAACAATGTCCAATATGTGCAATATTTTCAAAACCCCATCTGAGATTTTTTTTTTGCCATCATAATTCTCCTTCACATAATGATATAAAATCCAATAGTGCACATGTTTAGCAGCTGAGAAAATCTAAGTGTAAATCTGAGTAAGTTTGCAACACTTGTATATTCAGCTCTTGCTTTAGATTTGATTTGCCGGCATCTAACAGCATTAGCTTAAAAGGCTTGTCATTCATATGTACGATACAGAGTATCACTGATGATAAATGCTGACCAAACTGACAGTATATTAAATAAAAAGAAGTTTGACACCAACCTAGAGCTGTGATCCAAAAGTTTGATTTTCTCCCAGTGTCTTGATAGCTGAGCTGGTGCTGTGGCTTTGAAAGGTAGTCCCCAGGAATATGACATACTGTGCCTTTGACAGCCTCGAGATAAGCACCTGCGTTCGGGTCCCTTTTTACGTCACACCTCCCCATTCACAGCCCTTCAACATGATGCACATTTGCACATCAACAGCCACCAACCCCCCTCCTCGCTCTACTCCCACATCCGCAAAACACACAAACAGGCACACAAGAAGGCAGATGCGCGCACCAGCCTCTACTCATGCGCGCGTACACTTGCACAGACACATGCACGGACACCACAGATTTGTGTGCGCTTAGTGAAGATGCAACATACATGCAGGCAAATACACCCATGTATTGACATATACAATTGCAGGTAATTTATTCCCTTTTCGGCTCTTTCATCCAGCCTCACTCCTCTACTGATCCTTATTGTAATTGTATATGCTTAAAAAAATAAAATTAAATTAAAATTAAAAAAAAAAAAACTTTCACTTGCTTTGTCATAAGACCGGGGCATATGCCCTCCCAAGCTCCTCATACATCACTCATCATGCAAATGAGAGGGAATGTCACTCCTCAGCAGCAGATGGCCAGGGATGATAACAATGGCTCAACAGACCAGTTTCAATGTCTGAGACTTTATCGCTACGGCAACAACAAAAATAGATGATATGAAATCCTTGTCTGTTAATTTGATTCCCCCCCCCTTTTTAATGTTTGTACCTGTCAGTCTGTTTTATTTCTCCTGGACCATTTGAATGTAAAAGCTTTGTCCAAGGTTTTCTGTCACAACAAGTCTGGCTATCAGTAAAAGGCAGAGACCTGGAAATGATTTTTGGTGACTACGGAAGGCTGATGCCTAGCAGTTATTCAAGTAATTAGGTGTAATTCCTCCCTGTAGGCCATGTTAGCCTCCTGAGTTAGCTCATGCGTTCGACAGGCCTGGATAGAGACAGGGAAGAATAAGAAGAAAGGGGCCCCAAGAAATCACAAATGCAGCTTTTCCACCCCCCTCCTCACCCCCCTGCAGCCAAAGTGATGTCACCCTGCGTCCTGCTGACTCCTGTTCATACAAGCCCCCATAGCAAAGAGTAAACAGTGGAAGCGTTTAGCAAACAGGGCCAGATTACAATGACAAAGGCAACCACACTTCTGGGTGGAGCCTGGGGCGAGGGGGGCAAAAAGGAGGGGTGGCTGGGATGGTGTGGCTCAGGATTTAAAATAAGTGATACCCAAGAGGGGGCCCCCCTCAAGATCCAAGCCTAGCCTTTCCCCAGCTGATGATAGGGGCCACCCAAACATGCTTATCTCTCGGTGATGTCCCCCCCGATCCCCAGGGACAGACGTGTGAACACAATATGTAATAATAATGTATTTTCAGTTCTTTTTTTCTGTGATTTGTGCATTTGGTTATGCAAGGCTGGAGACTTGAGGATGGAGAATATCATTACTTAAGGTTTGGCAGTTGATCATCACCTTGTTTAATGCCTCATTTGAAAGTCTAATTTCTAACTGTCTTCAAGAGCCAATTCATGGTACACTGTGAAAGAGACATACAAAGACAGTAGACGAGCTCTGTCGAACCCCTTGTTTCACCATTTGTGCCTTTCATACAAACTTATGAAAGTAAAGGATCATTTATTTAAGCATCTCATCACAGCATGTTCTTATTTGCAGATACTGTACAGACAATGTCGCTCCAAGAACAACAACAACAATCTTGTTCTACGGATGATTATTTTATGTTTTAAACCAGACATCAATATTGTGAATCCCTACACATGTAAGGCAGTCTTGACAAATTGTGAGAGAACAACACATTGAAGACTACACTGCACCACCATTACAAAATGTTACATTTTCTTTTGGCCCTAACATCTGTTTGAGTCTCTTAAAAAAAAAAAAAAAAAAAAAACCCAAGCCAACAGAGAACATAAACTAGTGTTTTGTCAAGCTATTTCATCAACTGAAAATGTGGGCATAACTGAGAGAGCTGATGGAGAAATGAAAGAGGAGTGGGTTGGACAAAATTACATGTCAAACAAGGGTTCACATTTAAAAAGTCCTGCTCATATTTGTAGAAAGTGTTTGATTGCATTTAGAAAGGTATTACAATGGGTCACATCTGTGTCTAAAAGCTTTTTGCATTCTGCTGCAAATTATGTAAGCAAAGTGAAGTGTCACAGCACCCTGTTGTTTTGAGCACTATACCTTCCTCCTGTGAAACCTACACAAATATGTTTAACTGAATTCTTCTAATGCACTGCAGGATCAAAATGTCAGTGGTATAACTTCAACGAGCCCCCCACTCATACCCCACCCCGTGATTTCAACAAAGCAATGCAGCTAATTTCACATGGCAGCCCGTACACCCAAACAACAATGCGCATTCACAGTGAGCCATTGAATATGATAGACGTGTAAAAATCTATATTAAACTGTGGTTAATTTCAGCTATAATGCTTTAAGCCTGGTCTAAAATGACAAAAATGCTTCTTCTTGGTGGCACTGAACCCTCATTGTGCAACCACTTGATGCCGCTTGTTCATCAGAGAAAGTCACATAAAAGGACTGAATTAAATTTTTTAAAAAAAATATTTGCATATGCAAATATGACGAACCAAACATAAGTACATGTTGTTGATATGGCTCCAGGATGTAGAACTATCTTTATGTTAATGTCAGCAGACAGGAATATTCTTTTGAAAATACAGTACATTTTTCATGGGGATCATTATCTACACTGCATGTCAGTGTGTCTCACTTAAAAGAAATGATTAGATTACTTCCCAGCAATCCCCTTTGGGCCGATTTGTGTGTGACCGTGGGCAACCTTACAATATGTTTATTCAATGTCCTTTGAAGACACTTCAATAACATTTCAAATGTTTTATGGACAAATATAGGATGTTCTATCTGTGCCTTGATGCCTTTGGAACTGGTTATATTTGAGTTTGTGACGCAGTTTCATTAAGTTCTGCTCACATAGGGTTTAACGCATCCAGGTACTCCTTAAATCATTAACTGGCAAAAGATCTATGACCAAACTTTGTTGTCTTTTTTTTTTTTTGTAGTGTATAAATAAAGCAGCGACATGATGTGAGAAAGATAATAAATTACAGTAATGCCTAAAACAGTTCAGAAAATACACTGTTACCCATAAAGTTAGAATACATTTGTTTTCAGACATATTCTTGTCTTCCTTCCTATATACACACATCCATAATCTACTTTGCCCTGGTACAATGATCACATAATTAGTCCCAGTTACACTTGATCTATCAAGTATAAATGACCTTGTCACAATCATTTGATGAGAAGAAGTAAAAATATTTTATTCAACTTTATTGGTAACAGTCGATTGCTGCATTTGTAAATGTATGTACCTGGTGGAGGTTATCAGTGTCCACTACAGATTTCCTGTCTTTAAGTCTTTACAGCTCAGAAATCAATGCCCGACCGGTCAGTCTATGTCTGTTCATCGGCCCTGGTCTCATTGTGTTGTGTCATTGAGAGGTGAGGTCCAAACCTGGGCGTCTCTAGGGGTCTCGGCCCATCTTTTCCACTCAGGCAGGCAGACAATGAAGCAGACACGCCTACAAATGGCCAGATAGAAGCTTGGATGTTCAGCCAAAAACCGAGCATCTAAACAATGGTAACAGGTGTGTATAATGCCTGCTTTGATAATGACCTTGTTGTCCGTAATAGTACGTCTAGACACAACTAACGGGACACGTTTCTGTCTGGTCGTTTAAGTCCCGTGGGTATAAATACAACAACCTAAAGGACCAGATAAGTAGTATGTAACTGCGGGTCATTCAAACAAAAATAAAATATGTCATGTAGCGAATAAAAATAAGATAAAAAGGAAAGAGAAGCGTCAGAAAAGTTAACTGCAAAAAGGGTATTGTTTTTCTGTCTTTAAAATATTTTGAGGGCAGTTTGCATAATAAGCTAAATCATCTTGAGTATTCAGAGATATCCACTTGAAAAAAAAAGGGAAAAAAATTCCATTAATGTGGATGGCTTGCAATTTTTGATTGCACCAGATACAGGAAGCTTGCTGACATGAACTAAAATGCAAATGCCCTTTGAGCAAAACAAAGAAATTGATTATGAAGTAAGTTTCTTCAGCACAAGTAGCTGGCTTTGAGTGATTAATGGAGGGGGGGTCATTGATTTCCTTTTGTTTAGATGTTGGTTAACTTTCTGGAGACACAATTATAATTTGTTTCCAAACAATAAATCCAATCTAGCTTGAGCAAATTAAGTTTCCCTATGGCCTCTTCTGCGTCACTTTACATCTGAAATGGATTGTTATCAGGAGGCAGTGCATTTAAACGTCTGCTGTTTCTGTTTATATTTGTTACAGTTCTGATTAGGTATTGTTTTTCTCAGTAGACTGGAAGAGTGAACGCCTCCTATGCTTACAAAGAGCTGTTTACAGAGCTCTGCATGACTTGTCAGCTATGATGCCAAGGGTTAATCTTTAAATTCTCACTCCTATAGCTATATGTGACACACTGCAACATTTATGATGAACCATCTATTTACAGTATACGAGACGTACTATCATCTTGCATATTGTTTGCAACACACCAGATTGTTGTGTATTTGCTGAATGAACACATACAGTATTATCTATCTTTACATTAGCTTTTCTAAAGGTTGTTGAAATGTTTTCCAGCTAGCACAGCACAATGTACTTTATTTTTCTGTCTATTTGCAAGTCAAATCGCAGTGTTCAGACTACTTTATTGAAAGGCTTTTTGCCATATTCTTCAGCTTTACAACTTTGAAAACTTCCACAGATCCAGACATTTATACTTCCTGATTTCTCGCATCATCTCTCCAAGATAGTGATAATACGATTTCTGTGTTTTTCGCTGTTGAGAAACAAACTGGATTATGAACAGATCACTACATAAACAGCTTTCTAAAAGGAGGCAGCTATTTTAAAAAAGGCTGAAGAAATGCAAAGAGGGATTTAAATTTTAATTTGAATTTATTCCAGCAAGTGAAAGGTTCTTTTGAGAGGGGATTTCAGCAAAGATGATGGTATTTAAAAGTGATAAACAAGCATCTAAACCTCCAGTGGAAAACAGTCATTTTGCTTCTTTCTAGTCTAGGGGAGGAATTGGGCTTGCTATGGTCACATCCAAAAAATAAGAATAAGTAATAGTAGTAATTAAAATGTAAATAAGCAAGATCCATGGAGATATTTCAGCTGATTTCTGTCATAAATTGTGTAATTAACATTTTGTCTTGACATACCTTGCAACTCTGGATGTATAGCTATATGTCCTCAGGTGCAAATTCATGTTCTCTGTGTACTTGGCATAGCACACTTTACACTGTATATGGATGCTTAAAAAATCTTTCACACTTATCACATGCAATTTAAATCCTGTGCCTCGACATTGGAGAGGAACATCAGGCAAAGTTCAAAATTAAATGCCTTTACAAATTAGGAGTTGTGTGCAGGTTAAAACAGAATCTGGAGAATATAGTGAATTTTTGGATGCTTCACTTTGTGCAGTCACATATCACGTATGTGTCACAAGGATGATTTACATGATTTACCAAGGCTGTCATCGACGATAACTATAATTACAAGAATTCCACTGAAATTCAGATGTTTTTCTTCTCCTGAATGACCACTAAACTTAAGCAGAGAAACCTATGCCACACAAGAAAGACAAAGAGTTACATCATTTTGTTGAACAGTTAATCCGATCATGGACAGTGTTTGTGCATTTGCTATCTTCGGAAAATGCCAGCAAAGGCGCTAAGTAAACCTATTTTACAAGACTCCCTCACAAGGATACAGTGCCAGTATCGGGATAAAAATTTCACACAGCGGCATGGCTCAGTCACATAACCTAAGCAGGCTTAGGAAATGGAACACTACAAAGTATTGCACTTTTTTTTTTCCCTGTATGTGTATTACAGCATACAAAATGCTTGGATGACTGATGTGAGTTTGAGCATGAAAGCCAAAGTGAACTAATGGCTGAATAGCATGTAGATACTGTTGTTAATGCTCTGAGTTGTTTAAAATGGTAGATTATGGAAGTGTGCACCTGGCATTCTGCATGCTAGCCTGGCAACACTCCTCCCTTATAATTATAATGAACACACAGTAATTCAGGGTTGAGGCTGAAATACGAATGATGTCCTCTGAGACAGCTTGTTTTAATGGTTATGCAGAAGAGTTCCTAGAAGTGCAGATGGCAGATGCGATGCCTTTGAAGCTATTTACAGATTGTACACTACAAGGTATAGACAGACCCATAGTGTGAGGCCATATTGCTCTTTTGTGCTCGTGAATTAGACAGTAGGCTGGCTTATGAACCGCTAATGAAAGCTTAAGATATGTTTTGGTTACTGCAATAGTGAAAAGTGATTATATATACAAATGAGAGAGCATAGTGTGGAGGCAGGCGGTGGGCTATTGAGGGCTCCACGGCCTATTTGTTTCACTCAAATCCCCCTCTCTATTCTTAATTTGTCCACATAGGGGTGCATTTGCTCCGAACTTGGGCCCTCATGTTGTCTTTCACTCATCACTGTGTCCTCACATGTTAGAATCTATCTAGGTTATTTAAAAAAAAAAAAAAAATCGAAGATATTATAATGCATATTTTACACGATATGAAACATTCAGTCTAAAATTGTACAAGCCTTTTGTGAAAGCATCGCTCTCAATATGACAAATGAGCCAGGAGAAGCGGTTCCTCTGTGTATTCACAGTGGAGTCAAGTCATATGCTTTAATTATTTAAAAAAAAAAAAAAAATCATATCTAATAATCATACAGCGAATAAATGATCTCCTAATTTTTCCATGTCTGGATTGTGTATTTAAAAGCCAAACGTTTGTACCTGATTTGAAGAAAATATCCCACAGGGTAATTATTTTTCTATATGTACAGCATATGTATTATATAAAAGGAGCAGAGCCTTTGAATCAGCCCACTACTGTGATACAGGAGCAGGGTTTGAAACAACAAAAATGTTAACTCTGAGAAAAAGTTTTGCCGCATTAAAGTCACATAGGAGCCACATTAGCATGTGAAAAGAATAAACAGGAGCATTCTCAGTTACACACTCCACCTGGCTGCTTACCAACGTCCTTGTCAGAAGTCCACCCACCGCACTGGCTAACACTGAAAGACCTCCTGGGGACCGCAGTGACCATTCACTCGGTTCTCTCTTTTTCCCATGCACCTGTGACTGTTTTTGTGTTTGCTATTTTTTGCTTTGTCTTTTTCTGGCAACACTGTATCATCGGAGACACACTTTCCCTCAAAAGGAATTCTCCTGCCCAACAATGTGGTTTGTTTGTTCACCGGATATGGCAGGCCACAGAGTCAAATGAAAAAAAAAAAAAAAAAAAAACAAGTCACCACAGTAATAATTAAAATTGCCACAAGAAAAATAGGCGGAGAGACACAGCAATATGAATGGACTTGAAATAAGAAAATATGGTACTTTTACCAACTGGTTTCTTGCCGAGTTGGGGGTCTTCACAGGTGCAGTTGGAAAGGCTCTCCTCCTTACTCTCCTCGGACGGCTCATCCGGCTTCTCCATGGTCCTGGACCTTAGAGAGCTGCTTTTCCATTTTCCAAAGGACTTTGCCACAATCGCTTTGTCCGCTCCTTTCATTGTTTTCTGTAAAACACATTTACAGCATGACTTCCCAGGTTTATCCCTCTTGTGAGCCATCTGCCCCCTTTTTTGGCTCTCAATAAACCTGGGCTCATCTTTCCCAAACCCAAAGTAAGAGAGAATTAGGGCATTGTGTGCATATGCATTCTCTTAAGCATTCCAGAAAATTTCCTGATTGCCCTGGCATCTTTTTTAGAGTGCACTTGGACATTGTTTTTCTCCTGACATTTTACAATCCTGTGTGGAGAGTGTGTGACTGATTGAAACAGTATAAAACAATACTTTCCAAAGTACCCACACAGTAAACAGTAGATGGAAAGTGAAAAAAAAACAAACATGTTTTCACATTTAATCCAACTTAAAGGAAATAAAAATAGCACATTATGCCCTAATTGAGTGCTGTACAGTCCGCAAATACTATTACAAGGCCGATCAGGATTAGCAGTGGAACATACCTAGTTATCTATTTCTGAGTGCCAAGACTGCGAGCAGTGGGCAACTAAATTTCAAAAGCTGGCAAATCCAGTTGTCTCCTAAATACAGAAAGTACTTAAATCCAGAGCTAACAGAAGAAAAAGACGGATAAAGGGTGCTCTGCATATCACCGAAAAGCTTGTGCACTTTTCAGAATCACTGGCTAGGTTAAACAAATATGCTAAGTAGAGATCAAAACAATCCTTTGATCTGCAGCCTAGTTTCCAGAGGAATGGCTTGGCTGTTGTTGTAAATAACTTGTATAAATCTATATACCATTTGCCTTCAGGTAATATCAAAAGTGCCAGGGATTCACAGGCAAATACCTTGTTGTTAGGAAATAGATCAGATAAAAGCAAATAAATATTTCAGCAACCCTGCACTCTGTCATTTTGTGTGTTACAGCAGACTTTTTAGCTCCCTATGATCATTTTACTTTAGTTTCTACCACAGAAACATGAATGAATAATATGTGATAGCAAAAAAAATTACATTCTACCTCTTTCTATTTTGTTAGGTTTTGTTAGGTAAAGTGTTCCTACCTCCAGCATCCCATTCAGGTCAAACACAGTGTAAAACATTGTGCTAAACTTCATACAAAAGAGGCTTGAAGAATCAGAATGCAGAAGCTATGCAACTTGCTGACTAACTTTGCCCTCTGTTTTGATCGAGCACACAAAGAAAAACGCTGTCCATTCAAAACAGACAGCATAACTCTTTTCAGAGAGGGGGGACCGTGAACAAACGAGGCCATGTCCTGAGCTGCAGTCAGTTTCCCATCAGGCCTGCACAGTGCACGGTGAGGGCCAAAGGGACTGGGACCGGCTGACACCACACTCACAGAGAAACTTTTGTGCACACTACCCTCCTCTAGATTTTCTTTTTTCTTTTTTTCTTTTTTTTTTGACCCAAATTTGACCCAAAGTGCACTTTTAGGTTTACAGCTCCCCCTTCCTCAGCCATACTCACACTGTGGATGCAAGGAGACTGAATTAACTGACACTTTCGATCTAATTTACTCTTTTTAGGACAGTAATAATATGATCAAGTGAAATAATTCAACAGCAGAGTATTGTCTGGATTTTGAGCATCATTGAAAAATGCGCAGAACAAGATATAATATTTAACTTGTTATGTTTACCACAATTTAACAGCAATTAGAGACACAGATTTCACGCTGGCAATTATGTATCATTAAAACCGGAGCCAGTAAAGCTTATTTGAGTTTAATACGACACTTAATGAAATTCTGCTGCAAACTCACATTAGTTTGAGTTGAACTTTGTCAAGTCAAGTATGCTGGAACTTAACAAAGCCAAATTGATTAAATAAAGCCTCACTGGCAGTAAAACACATCAGCTGCACAAAATCAACATTTTAAGGACCCAGGTTTTCAAATAGGACATATTATATTTGCTAACAAAGCTGGCAAGGTGCAGTAAAATATTTTTTTTTATCTGTTTATTAAATGCTTTTTGAATTCTGCCATGACAGTTTAAGATTTTATTAGCTGTCTTTTCTTCTTTTCTCTCTCTTTTTTTTTTTTAATTGATATGATTGCCCAAAAATACACAAAACAGGCATTCTCAAGAGTACCTGCAGTGGCATTTTAAGCCTTTAAAAGTTTTACGAGACTTTCTAATCAGGCAATCAATTTTGTTTTTTCCCAGAAAAATGACCAAAGTTCTCCAAAGTCCTTTCTTACTGACGGTATTAATTATGTGTCTTCATGTCTTTGTGTGTGAACGACAGTAAGATGTCATTTTATCCATGTCTTCCCCATATAAAAACTAAACACACCTCACACCTCATGATTAAATGAAGGTTAGAATCCTATCTATCAATAGTAATAATAGTATAATTTAATAAAAACACACCGTTTGAAGGAGATGTTAGATATTTGTATTAATATATTCTAATTTTTACACCTTATCTGTATTTTTATTTCTAAAAACTCATCCTAGGTGATTAAAGGATATCACAAGAGCTTTATCAAGCTTCTCAAGAGTCCTGGAAAAGCAATTTTGAGAGAGAACAGAATGTACCATATTCTTGACCCGTCTGCCTCAGATGCTTGCTGTATATGGAACTGAATACTGGACGTGAATTGTATCATTCTCTGTGTCAACTTGTTAGATGGCAGTTGCTGTAGTGGAGTGGTGAGAGCGGCACATATGCATTATAGGAGAAAATTGTGAAATGACAGATTCCGGGTGTGATACTGAGGGAATGACTAACTAATAGGAGGGGTGCTCCAGGCTGTTAGCTTTGAAAAGCAGTTTGCACATTACTTTATCTTGTCAATCAGATTCCTGGAATGGAAGAGGTGACTGATAACTTGAATTAATTATTTTCTTATTGCATGCATGTGTTAATTCATGTTAATTTATGTCCCTTACAGGCCCAAGCCAGAATATCCAGAGTAAAGCGCCACCTCTGGCACCCAGATCACCACACCACTCTCTTTGCATATATTTATATCAAATGAAAGACTTTTTTTAATCCTGTTGGAACACAGGACTGACTGCCAAATTTGATTTTTAAATGTACTTTTAAGCTGTTCATGGTTTGCATTTTTTCTTAACAACTGAACAACACGGAGCAGTATTTACAGCTCTGATGGGATTTGAAAGTTACAGATTATTTTTTTTTACAAGCAAATCCTCCTCTTTAAAACATACCCTCATTCTCAAAAAAAAACCAACAACAGTCAAATAATGTAGCAGTAGTTGCGTATTCTTATATCCAACAAGGCGTACCTCTCACTTTCTCAAATTTCACACGTGGTAAATTAATTTGATTTTAATTATGTAGCTTATCATCCACAGAAACATCCATAAACATAGCCCCCCCCCCATTTGAATAACTGTCCTCAAACAGTAGCTGCAGGAATACTGTACAATGCACAGAGCATACTTTAAACAATTGCATTTCACTAAACATCTTTAAACATTTTGACAAATTTAACTTCCCCTGAACACAGAGGATAAGAGGAAAAACATTTCTCTGATGAGAACAGAAACAGCAAGAAGTTCTAACAAGGAAAAGCCTGCCAGGTGGCGAACTGGCTGCACCAACAGAACGCACAATCTGTCTGCTTCTCCTTCCAAACCATTGACAGCTGCCATCACCAGCCTTGCACACTCGCACTCAGTGGCTCCTCAGCTCCCTGCCCATCCCTCTTTAGTGTTTCCTGCTAACCTCAGAGACAGGGTCACCTGGCCCCCTAGTTGCCCGTCTGTGGGGCCCTGCTGGCCCCCTGGAGACCTGCCTGCATGGGGATGCATGGCTAACAGAGGTCTAGCAAATCCTCTTTAATATGCAAACCAAGGGGCTATTCCTTTGACCTGAGAGCATAGCTTTTCTAACAGTGAAATCCAAAAATATTTAAGTGATGTAAAATGTTGAGTTTGACAGGCAGTTCCTGATCTGCCGTTTATTTAGTACGACTGGAATCACAGAGTAATAGTAGCATATTCATGTGCTTGTTTTTACCCAGATACTAGGACCATTAAATCAAAGCTACGGTCTCTTTATTCCACTGGAAAAAATAATGATGATAATAATAATAATAATAATAATAATAACAAAGAGTTTGAATATTTTAACAAAATCAGAGAGGCTTTTCTTCCCTGAGCAAACCTAAGCACACAGATGCACAGAGGCTAAAATGAAGTGCGTTTCATAAAGCAAGCATTGCAACTGGGCTAAAAATAAAACCTGGCAAAGTTATTCTGATCCCTTATTGGTCCCATAGTTTGATTTCACATTTAGCATTTGCATTCCCCTCCGCATAAACATTTCATTCTTCCCCTCCTGCAGTACAATGAGACTTGAGTGACTTTGGCAGCAGATTTTGGATCGGTGCTCCTGAATCCACCAGTGTATGTTATCAGCAGGTAAACAAGCTTTCGAACAAAGCCATAATGGAACTGCAAGCGGCATAAAGAGGCTCATCTCAAAAGCTATACAACCCATCAAAGCTGGTGTCATTTCCTCAACACTGCACTGCAGCTGGAAAATGCATGGCTGTTAGTTACAGTTTAAATCGCCTGTCTATTTTCAGACACTTCAGAACTATTTGTATTGATTATTATTTACTTGTCAGTGAGAAGCCAGATTACCAAAATAAGACAACAGATTTTAATGTTTTGCTGGATTCTTCTCCGTTTTGTTTTGTGGTAGGAAATCAAAAACTGTGCCATGCACTAAATTAATGGGATTTGCACTATAGGGTATTTGAATAATTATTTTCCACTGAAAATGAAATAGTTCTATCTATATTTGGAAGGATTACTGATGGCATTGAACTAACTAACTAATTGAACTGAATAATTTGCCCTTTAAATATGGAGTTAAGCTATATTCTACACTTTCTGCTCACCAGATGCAATCTTGTTAACCACATGCCTGGATGGTTGTCACCAAACTTTCCACATATTTGCCTTTTGGGTACAGCTCAGATGCACAACTAAACCTACGCATTCTCCTCCCAGTGAGTGGAGAAGCCTCAAAGCTTTCCTTTCATATGCTTTATTATCTCTGTGGCGGTAATTATCCATAAAACTATGCCATCAGATGGTGATGATTTCCAATATGAACCCAATAAATGTGTTTAAATTTTTTGAATTATCATATTTATGTGGATATGTGTTACTAATAGTGATTATGTTCATCATGTGGGTAGAAAATCAAGCATCCTTATATTGCACATTCTCACATATTTCTCAGACATTTCATCACACATTTAATCTGCCCCTGTCTAAGATTTTCCACTGAACCTGTAGTCAAGGCACAGAGAGGACAATAACGGATGAGATTATGAAGCATGTCTGTTAAAGCATGTCTGTTTGATCATCATTCTGTTTAGGTGAAGTTCTCTACTTGGTCTCTTCAGTGCCTGACAGCAGATATATAACCTAATCTCTTTCCCTAACCCTTTTCTTAGGCATGAATAGGGTGGAAATGTGATGGCATTAAGTCGATTTTCTCCTTGGTTTGCAGTTTCAGCCTTAATGCCTCTTGGCTCTTCTTCAACACACTCGTTCCATTTAGATTTTGAAAATATAAATGTTATGTTAAGGCTTTCCTATTTATTTTCATTTATCCATCATTTGAAGTTCATGCATATATTTACTCTCCAAATAATGCTTGTTTATTTGCAGCTCCATCTAGTATAGTGTCAAAGATATTGGAAAAATCAAATACAACTTGTGTATTATCTTCAAATACAGAAGATATCAGTAACAAAGGGTAAGATCTGAGACTCTATGATGGTCTTTGTGAGTCCTCTCTGACATCATTTTGATATTTCACATTTACTCATCTAAACCTTAATTTAGTGCCTCCAGCGTATGTTGACATGCAGAAAAAGCCATTATAATATCTCTTTGAATTCCAACTGATGCCATTTGAAAGCTGCATTAATATACCTATCCTTTTACTGTTATTGCAGTGTATTTCAAATGAATTTGTGTATTTGTACACAGAAGAGTTCAAGTAACTTTTAAGTTTTGGCAACACGGTGCATAATAGATGAACTGTTTAGCATTTGCAAGATGATTTGTTATTAAGGTCAGCGTGGAGTCATATTTCCCCTGAGTATTCATTATTTGATGATTTAACTTGACTAAAGTATTGAGAAAACTGTTTATGTGGATTTAAAAAAGGCAGTTGTGTTTATTTAGTCTGAAAGAAATAAAGGTTCCTGTTGTTTTTGGGTTTCCTTAAGTCTGTAATGACCTCAATTAGGAAAATATCTCTAAAAATGTTGCCTTTTTATTTTATTTGGGGAGGATTTTTTTTTTTTT
>JAPTYR010000010.1:21825969-21840204 GCA_029814505.1 Siphamia roseigaster
GCAACAACTCTTTTAATTTGGAGGTTGTTTGTCGCGATCTGTTGATGTCATTTGCGACAACCAATCCGCACGACTTAACCACTAGTTCCGACCAGCAACTCTACCGGGCTGTTCTCGAGTACCTACCCTCGAGCAAGTACACTGATGGTTCCTGTAAAAGTTCCAGAAGGCGGCCCTGTCAGACCGGACCGGACCGGGCAGTGGAAACGCGCCCATACCGTGAAAATCCTGTAAAATGGCCCCCAAGTTCCTATCGTGGAAACACACCTACGATCTAATCTATTCTTCAGTCCTGCCAAAGTCCAATTTAATAGATTTTAAGGACTAGCGTCAGTCTGTCAGATCTAGCTCTTGTAATGATAGAGAGAAACCATGACAATAAACCACTGTGACCACTATAAAATTTATAAGGATACATTGCTGTCTCAGGTTCATTCAATGCATTCTGTTACCAGCTTTGGCATTACCAATCAAACAACCCAGCATTCAGTTACCTTTGTCTTTCTCCTGCTGTTGGGTTACTTTTCGCAATTTCTCTGTGAGCTCATTGATGATCTGCTCCTTCTTTAGCTTCTCTCGGGTTAGGACGGTGTTGAAATTGGTCTGTAAAGAAGGAAAAAACAAAAAACAACAAACTCAAATTATCATTTCAAAGACACAGCAAAAACAAAAAACTTCACAGAGGAGAGAATGCTCAATCTGAGTAAAACATATAAATTCCTTGAGGTGGATATGGTTAATGAAGCAGTATTTTTGAGTGATTGACGTATTTATTTTAAATATGAGTGTCAAAAAAGCAGAATATTAAATAAATAAACAAAATATTTAAGCATAAGACATATTTGAAAAGGAGTGAGAAGAAGTATAACTTAAAACTCCCACCCCTTCTCCTTAAATAATTAGCTTCCTAGTCTAAACATACTTACGGACTAATGCCTGATGCTTTGTTAAATAATTTTGTTTCTGGGTTTATTTTATTATGAACAAATAAAATAGAATTTACACAAATACATACATAAACACATATACAAATACCATATACTAGCACATCTTTATAATGCCCAGTGATAAACTGGGTGTTATAAAGATGTGCAAGATACATCAAGATGTGCAATACCTCTGTCATCCCTGTACCTCTTAAAAATTGTCTTTGTACAGCATTTTGTTTCATGCTTGAACATTGCTTTAATTATGTTGAAACTTTTCCAGTTTCACCCCCTGACTGATAAACAAAAACCTTTCTGGTTGTCCACATTAAGTGAAATCATACATAAGTATTTTTCTAAACACTAAAAGATCAAACACAAACCTGCTGCTCTGCGATTAGTGATGTCTTGAGGTTCTGTATCTCCTCGTTCTTCTTTTTCTCTAAAAGCTCCATCTGACTCTGTAGGGAGGCCCTCTCCTGCTGAAGCCGCTCCTGTAAGGCTGAATCTAAGGACAGAGGTGCTCCGGCATCTGTACACTCTTCAGCATGGAGTGATGAGCCTTCGTCACTGAAGAGACAGAGTGGAAATATTTAGAGGCAGAACTTGAGTCATCTCAAATAAACTAGTAAAGAGATTTTAATCGTTTTTGTATTTGCTTAAATACTTTTTTATTCATGTTTTCAGTGTAATAAGCTACATTTTTGTTAAATAAACGGCACAAACTGTGTGGTGTGACTAACTGATAAACCATTTACCTTTTTGCAGACTGTCTTTCATTGAGCTCAGTCTGAAGATTTCTAATTTGGTCTAATAATCTCTTCTCCATCTCCTCCTTCTGCTGCACTAACTCTTTCAAGGCATCTGGTGATGCAACCTTAAAGGCCTCCTCTTTCTCAACCGCTTGTCCGTCCTGCTCTACTTTTTTCGAGAGCAAGTCATTTTCTGCCTGTAAATTGCTGATAACAGTCCTCAACTCTTGCTCCAGTTCTTCAAAACTCCTCAAGTGGGTTTGATTTTCTTCTCTTAGAGCAGCTAGTTGCTGGTCCAATTCCTGCTGTAGCTTTTCTTGCTGTTCATTGTGGTTCCTCTCGGCGTCCTGAGCCTTCTGCTGCAGTGACGAGAGTTCGCTGCGTAACAAAATAGTCTCCTCCTCATGCCTGTCCACCAGCTCTGAGATGCAGTGATCCTTTTCAATCCGCATTAGAGTCCTGAGCTCTGCTAGGTCCACTTCATATTCTTCATTTTTCATCTGAAGCTGTCTTTTGAGACTGGCCAGCTCTTCACCAAGGACCTTGGTCTCTGCCTCCACCTGAGCCTTCACAGCATCAGTTTGCTGGGTCTTAGCCTCCTCCAATAACAGCTTCATTTCTTCCGTCTCCGACTCTTTCAGGGCCAGCTCTACCTCTAATTTACAACGGAGTTCAGTAATGCGAGCCTCCATATCCTTGATTTGATTATCCTTTTCTTTAAGAACAGTAGCATGTTGATCAGCTGCCTCACTTAATTTGGCCATATTTTCTGCCTTTATTTGCTCCACAGCCTCCTGGTTGTTCTTGGTAAGGCTCTCTAGTTTGGCTTTGTGTTCTTGCTTCATTCTCTCCTCAAGCTCTGTTAAGTGTGACTGCTCAACAACTTCCAACTCCTGTCGGATCTTTTGCTGATCACGTTCAATCTCAAAGTGCAGATTCTCAAGCTGGCTGGACAGAGAGTCTCTTAAAGCAGAGAGAGCCTTAATCTCTTCTGCTTGTTCAGTGATCATCTCCTCCAGATTTTTGATTCTGTCACTGTGGCTATTCTCTGCTTCCACCCATCGCTCTTTTTCATTCTCGAGCTGAGTGAGCGCCTTCTCTTTGCGTTCCATACGTCCCTCCAGCTCCAACATGGCTCGCTGAACATCTCTGATAATATTCTGGTTTACTTGGTTTTCTTCTGTTAGTGTCTGAACCTGCTTGTCACACTCTTGCCGAAGGGAAAACAGTTCACTTTTATGCTGTTCCTTCAACTCCAGTTCCTGTGTCTGGCAAATGTTACCCAAAACTTTGTGTACTTCTGAAGACATACTTCTCAGGACAAAGCTAAAGTCATGTTGTTCTTTAAATACCTGGCCTCTCAGGCGATGCAGGTCATCCTTCACACTTTGTAAATTGGATTGGGACTCCTCTGCGGCAGATCTGTACTTCTCAATAACTTGTTTAAGAGCAGTGATCCTTGAGTTCTCCCTCTCGAGTATTGTGGTATCCTGCATGCGCTTGTTGTCAATAGCATTTATGACAGAGGAATACAGTGACTCCACCATCATTTCAGGGCTTGTTGGGTCACTGATGGGGTTTGGAGAGGTCAAGTTTTCTTCAATTACGAACTCATTTACTGCAGACATGAAGTCTGATTCAGGGCTTTCTGCAAGAGAATCCAGATCAAGGGAACCCTGCTGCAAGACAGGATCCATATTGGGATGGCCAATGGTTTCAAAGTCAAATGTTTGTGCGTCAATGCTGTCTGGGGATAAGTCCTCTAAAGGAGCAGGGACAGGAACATGTAGGGGCTGACAGCCAGGTGCCTGAAGGCTAAGAGATGAGGGGGTTTTGGAGGGCACAGGTATTGTGGTCCCAAGTATATTTTCAGACTGTGGGGTTAAAGGTGTGGATCTCTGAGCACTCTGACTAATGGATGCCTGAAAAGAGAAAAGATCAAACGGATTTATTAAAATGTAAGAACATTGGCAGGAGTTTCATTTTAGGAATGAAGAGGGTTAGAAGTAAAGGGATACCACAATATAACAAGAGATATTTAAAAATAAAGATAGACTTAGTAAAACTACAAGATGCAACTAGAAAAAAAAGCACTCAGAGTGTGCAGACCTCTGCCAAGCAGCTAAATCCCCCCCCACACATATTTGGATTTCCACCCAAAATAACAGTCCTACAATTATTTTGTCTCCATTTTTAGATTCCTTGACCATGAAAATGTACTTCTAGCAAGTGGATTTATGTAGATATCATTAATAGTTCAGTAGTTATTCACAAAATTGACTTTTTCAATAATGACAGTTTTTTTTCTTCCGGATCACCACCAAAATGTAATCATTTGTTTATCTATTCATTACCAACCCACCCTGAAAATTTCATCAAAATCCGTTCATTAGGTTTTGAATCATCTTGTACACAAACAAACCAACACTGGCAAAAACATAACCTCCTTGGCAGAGGTAATTAAAATATCCGTTGGAAGAAAAATAGAGTAATATGGAAAAACTCAAAACTGTAATAGTGTAGTTGTCGTATATAAACTTAACAGAGCACACATAATTTAGTTTACTCTGTAGACACAGTCAGCACCACGTGGTTAAGGAAATCGAATTTGTGAAATCTTCCCCTTGTGAAAATATTAGAACAACACTAGAGGGACTTGTTTCTAGGGTTGATCTTAAGCCAGTATAGCTTTTCCAGGGTAACCTTTATTTCTACCGTCAGTGGCAAGGCTTCTGATTAAACAGTGGTCCGAAAAAAATCAATTGCTGATATGGTTCACTCATTTGGGAAAGTCAAAAGCCTACACAGAAAGTATTTGAGAAAACATCTCTCTTGTAGGATCAACAGGTTCGAGATACGAGTTGTCTGGATTGAATTAAATCAAAGTATGCATTTTTACACTTCTCCTTTTAAAGGAGCATTTTATTGACAGTTCAATATACCTACACTGGAGTCAGCATATATTTTATAGTATAAATGCTGCAGAATAAAGAGAGTTAGTAGTTACAAAGCCAAAGCAAGACAAAATGTATTTGTATAGCACAATTCATACACAGGGCAATTCACATTGCTTTACAAAAATGGGAAAGAGCCAAGTTAAAAACACACAACTACAATTTAAACCTAATTAATAAAATATAAATAATAGTCAATTAAAATAAAGTAAAATAGAAGAGTGCTGACAGAACCCTTTCAGTTATATGCAGTTTAACAGAGCCATTTTCAGTCTCGACTTAAACATTGTCAGAGTAGAAGCCTGTCTGACATCATGGTAAATAGATTGCACTTACACAGCGCATTTTCAACCTGTAAGGTGCTCAAAGTGCTTCACATATCAGGAAGACTGTTCCAGACTTTAGTTGGAGACTTTTGTTTAGTTGGAAACAAAACTGCAATGTGTTTAGTCTTGACTCTGGGCACCAGCAAAAGACCAGTCCCTGAGGTTCTCGGGGTCCAAGATGGTTCATATGGGACCAACATGTCAGAGATGTAGTTTGGTGTTAGACCATGCAGAGCTGTTTGACAGTCTATTCTATGAGTGACAGAAAGCTAGTGCAGGCACCTGAGCACAAGAGTAATATAGTGGTACTTCCTGGTTCTAGTCAGGATCCAAGCAGCAGCATTCGAGATGAACTGCTGCTGTCTTACAGCTGGTTTAGAGTCCTGTGAGAAGGCTGTTACAGTAGTCAAACCTGCTATAGATAAAATCTGGAAAAGTCTTAAGTCTAGTTTATACAGTAAATCTCTGATTTAATGTTTTTGAGATGGATTCTGATTATGTTATTGATCTAATGTGGCTGTAAAAGTTTAGGTCTGAGTCCATTACTACCTCAAGATTTCTAACCTGATTTTTAGCTTTTAAAGTAAGGGATTCCAGATACCTATGGATACTTTCGCATGGTTTTTGTGGGCCAAGGGCAACGACTTCAGTGTTTTCTGAGTTAAGTTGAAGAAAGTGGAGCCAACTTACAACTTTATACAAAAGATAAAATGTACTTGTGGTAGTTTGGTCAGCTTTTATTTTAAGCTATTACCGTGAAGCACAGTATTTCTGTGACAGTGGAAAAGGTTGTTAGTAGATGTGCTCTTACCCTTTGTTCACTTAGCAGGTCAGTAATAGTTTGAGACATCTCATCTACACTCTGTGCAGCTTGGACCAACTTGTGAAGTGTCTCTATGTGATGATTTAAGGGATCAAAGTCACACAATGTAGGAAGCCTGCAAATAAAAACAAAACAAAACTGATTAACAACAGCAGTGAGGGACAGATCACTAAATCATGGCACTATTAAGAGGTGTAAATAAAGTTACTTTACACTTCTCTTGAACACGACTGAAAACAAAACAAAACATTTCAATGAGGACAGTTACTCACATGAGGAAAGGCTGCACCTCTACAGGACAACACGATTTCAAGTACTGCAGATCATCAAGTGAGATGTCTGGAAGTTCATCATCAAACCTTTTGGGCTTCCGTGTCTATGAATAATAATAAAAAAGAACCCAAGGATATTAAGTAAAACTCTGGGGGCCAAAAAACTTCTAAGCACTCAGAGAGCAGACTCCACCAAGGCAGATGACCCCCCCCCACCAAAAAAATAAATGACAATAGGTTTCACTTTCACTTCTGCAAGCAGCAGTCCACTCAGACCTACCAAATGAAAGACGGGTTTGTGCCCCGCACCCCACCAATCACCACTAAAATTGAATAATTTGTTCCTCATGCCAGTTTCAACATTTCCTGAAAGTTTAATCTAAATCCATTCATAATTTTTGGAGTTATCTTGCTAACAGAGAGACAGACAAACGGACAGATAAACGCTGGTGAAAACATTACTCCGCCGTCCCTTGGCAGAGTAATAACATTAACTACTCATGAATCCAGACTTACACAAAATGATGTTGGAGGCCATGAATCAAGTCCTCTAAACAATCGATTTCTGAGAAAAGACTTCCCTGTAAAGACAAAAAGTAAAATGATCACAAAATTCTGATGAATCCCTGTTGGAGCTGATGTTTAAGTTCAGACAGTATTTTGACTCAAATGTCATCATCTGATGTTTTCAAAATGCACTTACTGAAGAGTTTCCCAAACGTTTCCCTTTTGAACTTCTCAGCCTCATAGAGCTGTTTACCATCCTTTACGAGTGCATAAGCCCACTGCAATGATAAAGGGTGAATATTACTAAACTGCTACTTTCATTTATGTAGCTTAAATGTGCATTATACGGAAACAATTTCATTTTATTTACTTTTAAAAGATGTACATTTAGTAACTTGTGTTCACAATTCAAAGAAAATCATTCTCACACAGGACTAAGGATAGAAAATAGAAGTAGTACAAATTACCAAGAGAGGTAATACTGTCCCAACTATTAATATAAAAAAAGACAAGTGAGCAAATTGAAAGCATTATTAATTTCTAACCATTTCACACTCTCGTTGTCCATTTACTTGAGTGACAGTGGAAATCATAAGGTAAACGTCACACATAAACATACATAGACATAATGAATACACAGGTGCTGTCAGCCAAATAAAATAACAGCTGATTAAGTTCTACCTGTACATGAAAAGCATGGTTCCCAAACCACAGAATGCTACAATACACAGTGGCAGCTAAATAAAAGCTAACCATGTGAATTATGTTTTTAATGCTTTACAAGCCCAAAAGCTATAGAAAGTGAGGTAACACAGCCTGTCTTTTTGCATCGCTCTTTGAATGCATGACTAGTATTCAATTATGGCATTAGATACTGACCTCTCTGTAATGACGCATGAACATTTTTCTCCTGACGACTTCCACCACCGCCAAGCAGTACATCTGGGGCACGGTACAGAGGGCATCCACCACCCTCACCCGCTCAATCAGCTCCGTCAGAAGCCTGAGCAAAGCCTGAAGCTTCTCCCCATCCTGGTCTGCATGAAGCATCACGTAGCAGCACCATCTAACACAAAATCAATACCAGAGCGTAAGATGCCAGCATAGTTTTTTTTTTAAACTTTGACATTTTTCTCTGTAATAATAATATCAGTAAAGCAAATCCAATTGAGCTGTAGCCATTGATTAATTTTGCAAACGATTAATCCAGTGATCATTTTCTCCAAGTAAGTGATGTTATGGCAATTTTTGCTCTGCTGCTTGTAAATAATGAAATATAGACTTCTGCCGGCTGACAATGTTTTATTTCTTTGTCAAAAAAGGTCAGTTCTGCATGCGAGTGGTGATTGTGAGAAAAAGACCCCAAGGTGCTCCCAGGGTGCACCTTTTAAAGGGTGAAACGATTTGCAAGTGGTACCTCCCGGTTTCCTCAGAGAGGCTTTTGATAGTGATGAGCCCTAGGTGTTAACCTACAAATGGCTTTGTTACCTTCCAAGACACTTTCATAGAGTAGTGTGGGGGAGTTAGGTCAAAGTATGGGGCAGTCAGCCAGCAGTGGGGGGGGGTCAAGCATGCAATGAGGGAGTGGTGGTGGGTGTTGGGAAGAGGACATAATGGAGACAAGAGTGGGAGCAGTTGAAAACATAGTTCTATTACACTTGCTAAGTGAGCTTGTCACCATTCAGATGAAGTGATTCTATCACAATTACGCAATGATTTAATCAAATTCCATTATGGCAATTATCTTAATAGGTGAAAAAAATACTAAAAATATGAAAAAGACATGTCTGAAAATGACAAACAACTTGTCCATTATTCTAGAACCAAATGAAACAATAGACAAAAAAATATAAAACTAGAAAGATATATTAAAAAATCTCTCTATATATGTAGGTATATGTAAATCACACACACACTCACACACATACATATAACAAACAAGTCAAATGACCTCTACAAAAAACATGTGCACTGCAGTCTTCAACAGATTTGTATCCAACTCACTAACTTACAACTTAAGATGCAACTAACACACGACTAAAAAAAAAATAAATTAAATAATTTTAATGTTTGTGAGAAATTTTAAAGGCATAAGTGATGGTTACAATGAAGAAAAGTGAGCATAAAGACAATTTCTGCCTTTTTGTCCTCATCCCTTCTGTGCTATGGTCCATGTTGTTTGTGTTGGTCCTTGTGTCATGTGCATCACAGTAAGTTTCCGTGTGAAAAGCAAACAGTGGAACCAATGTTTACCAGCAGGGAAATTAAGGACACTAAGCTTCAATAAAAGCAAAGTTGTAATCAAAATTTCTTGAGTTGATTATCTGTGTATTCCTTTCAACACTAAACGCCATTTACTACATGTAGGCAGATGTGAGTTACAAGAATAAATGCTAAAAAAAATAGGAGAATTACAGTTTTTCCATCTTACTTGAGTCGGACTTGAAGGTTATTTGCAAGTTCTTGTTTGGCAGTGGTGCACTTCTTTTTAATATCAAGCAGCTTCCTGTGGTTGTTCAGCATGATCATCAGCTGGTTAGTGTGACTTAGACACAAGTCAGGCAGAACAGATGTGTCCTTCAGGTTTTCAGCCCGCTTTTGATTGGCCAAAAATCCCTGTAAGAAGTACCAGAAAGTGTCATTCATAAACTGAAAAACAGAGTATAGTTTTTAAGAGTTAATCTCTTACTTTCCATACCTGAGCAAGTTCTTTCTGTTCATTCACCAACTTCTTACAGCTTGCAATCATTTGGTCAAGAGCGTACAACCTGTCTTCAAGCCCCTTGATGGCTTTCATGTTTTGATTATCGAGCTTGGCAATTGTGTCACTACAGTCTGTCAGGAAGGGTTGAATGATCCGTGGGTCAAGCTGAAAAGACACAGCATTCAAGTAAATACTTCCATCATTGTACATCCGCATTTAATTTCTACATATTTAGAGAACAGTTTTCACAAAGTGGGACTAACCCTGTTGATAGAATCAAAGCATTTCCTCACAACAGACTCTACATCATTGGGTCTGTCTTGCACATTGAGCCAATCTAATAGAGTGACATTAAAAGAGGATGGGTTGGCCAGCTCTGGAGTGTCATCATCTAATAATGCCGCTCTGAGCCCACCACTGTCAGTCATTTCATTTGTTTCTGGGTCTCCAGTCAGCTCGCATGTTACTGTCCCCGAAGCAGAGAAGGATGCCGATAACTTCAAAGGCCTCTTTTGCACAGAATCAGTGGATTTCTCATCTTCTGTCTCTTCTAAATCCTTCTCTGAGGTTGAGCTGGACTTCTCTATACTCTCTCTGTAACTATGCCGTGTCAGACACTCCAGCAGAGGTATCCTGGCCATTACTGCAACCGCTGTCCCTAACCTGCAACCAAAGCAATAGATGGAAAAATAAAAGTTTAAAATAGGAAAAAAAAGACTATGAATCAACAGTCATTATGTCAACAGCATGCACATTTTACAGTAAGTAGAAATACACTGAGTATATTTTGTTAAACTTTGCAATATGTTTGGCAACAAGATAACTTACTTTGTTAGTTTCAACTTAATTTCTTCCAAATCTTGTTGATAATTTATGTACGCAGTCTCAAATCTCATGAGTAACTTCTGATAAGAGAGGCCGCAGTCATCCAGATTAGCCATAATAGCAGCCCAGCCTTGGTGCTGTAGGTGTTCATCATGAACCAAACGTTCACAGAAGGAGCTCAGTTTCTTGGCAACTTCAAACATTTCCTGGAGAGGACAAAAATGATCAAAGTAAATAAACAACTACAATGCTTTAATGAAATTACCATTTTAAAAGATTTTAAATGACACATATATGACAAAAACGTTCGGTATGTCCCAGAAAAAGAGCTAATACTAGAGGTACTTGTTTAGGGATTATTTTCTCAGCAAAACAGAGTTTACCAGAGCAAGTTGTGTTCGTGAGGCAACAGTGTGAAAGACAGCTGGCATCAATAGAGACTCCTCCACCTTAACCTGAATCTCACTCTCGATCGAGAAGGTCGTTTTCGGGATCGTTGGATCCCTATCACTCAATATCATCTCTTTGTTGAACAGGAATATGGGGTTGGTTTCCTAAAGAAAAGGTTTAATGATCAGCACTCAAAAGATTACATGTGCTACTTAAATACTTTAATGCCAAAAAAGTACATTAACCAACTGCACAAACTTACAGTGCCAGCACTGTAGCTGCAGACTCGCCTCTCTGCAACCATACATTCCCCTCCATTGACAACAAGGACTTGATGTTGAATTGAAATCTTATATTTGGCTTGGATGGCATGCTTAAGCTCCAACACACTGTATAAAAGGACATTTATTTATTGAAAATTGCCATAATGTATCAACAACTATTTCTTACTACTATTAAAATATTTGCTTACGTCTGAACAGCAAGATCAGTGTCAAATGTCAGTGTGCTGCCATTGTTGACCTGGAACACATACAACTTCATGTTGGATCTCCCAGAGTTCTTCGCTTTTGTTTATCTTGCTCATTTAGTCATTCAAGGCCTCCCTGAGTAGAAAAAAAAATAATTCACAAACATACACACAGAATATAAATGCAATCTCAGTTTTAAGATAATTCAATAAACTGTGGTAAAGGGGTTATTGCTGAACGTTCCAGAGGTGAAAATTTACAAAAACATTCATTTTGATGAGCATTTATTTGTTCTTGGCAGAAAATCAAATGTACGTTGACAAGATATTTGTTTCTAAAAATGATCCCTCAAATTAATATTGGCTTTCACCTATTTCCAACATTATAATCATCACTATTTGTTTCATAGACGTTAAGCCCAAATAATTCCTGGTCTGCTAATTAGCTAGGTAGCCGTGTCACCACGTTGCCTTTGTTACTTACCAGCTATCGTCAAGTTTCTAAAACACGGGAGGTCACCTAATATGCTGCCCTGATGTAATACAAAGCCAACCTTACTTAATTACTAAGAGAATGGTTTAGCTTTAGTTCACATTTGTTCAAATGTTCCTTGAGCGTGGTGGACACTACTAAAGTTATTAACAAGCAACTTATACTACAAAGAGATCTAGGTAGCGTTTACTGGCTACATACAATAGTTTAATATTCGCGTCACAGCATATAAGACAACTTAAGTGTAAAGTTGCAATCGTATACTGTGTTAATGTTTGTTTGCTAACTTGCGTAAAAACTGTTTAAAATTAACAAACCTAAAAGGACACAAACCTATTCGAATATAAATAATTTCATTTACTGCTTTTAAGTGGTTATACTTTACTGTTAAGCTTGGCCTACACTTATGTGTGGATGCAGTGCCAAAGAAAGGGCTACCAGCAACTGCTAGCCGTGTAGCTAGTCAATAACAACCCACTGACAACGCTAACTGGCTATTAGCTAACAGCTGTAAGACTAGCGCTGTTTAGCTAACGTTATTTCCAACGTCGATGAATTTGACAGGTGTAATAAAATTAACTAAGCGTTCTAGCATAGTCCTCTAAGGTACATATTATAAAAATAATGATATTCCAAACGACACCGATCGAATTAACAATTTCGTTGAGCTTACCTCACTTCGCTCGCATCTCCCTGTTCTTGGTCTCCACCTCGCCTAAGCGAATTGGCTAGCTAACAAGCTAGCAACACAGCTAGCTAGCTAGCTAACCTGCTGTAGCTTGGCATACATGAGCTATTTTAGCAAGCCACTTAGCTAATGCTAGCTAAACTAAACTACACTATAGTAGCTTAAAACCATGGATGATTTCACAGACTGTCATACTGCTGTACAATAAAATTGTAATTTGTCAATTTGCAGCCAAAATGATCAAATAGGCAGACTAAACCGCTGGTTGTTTATCTCATGTAGCTAACTACGCTAGCGCCCTATCAGTAGCTCAGTCTGTTTTGTTGTTGTCATCTGGTGATGTAAACGAAAGGACTGTTCAACTGCGATTCAACTCCCAGCCACCATACCCAGTTAAAAAAAAAAAGATAAATAACTACTACTGATACTACTACTAATAATAATAATACAAAAATAAAAAAAATATATAAAATAATAATAAAACTCTAATCGGTGACACTGTAATGTTTTTATTTTAGCAAAAACTTCACATTTTTGAGTTATCAAAATTGAGAATATTAAATCTTTTTTGTGTACATTTGTTTTTTATGTAAAAAAAATATTTTTTGTGTTTGAAAAATCTATAGTTTTTTTCTAGGATCGATTAAGAGGGAAATAAAATTGTTATGGAAAAAAGTGTTTAAACTAAAAAAAAAAAAAATACAAAATAAATGCGTTCGTCACTGTACCATGCGCTGTCCTCTCTCCAGATGCATTCTGGGAGAGAGAAAAAAAGCTGAGGACTGTTTTGCTGCAACATGAGAAGGGGTGTGGTTAATGTGAGCCTGCAGCGAGTGGAAGAGCTTATTTTGCTGCAGAGCGGAGGAAGTTTGACGGTTGTCGTCAGCGTTAACGAATTTACTGCTTTTATGTCTATACAGCCTTATTAAAAACGTCCCTTTGTGCATGTCTTGTCAGCACAAGCGATAACGTCTAAAATAATTAGCAAACACACACTCAAGATGTTAATTATCCTGTAGATGTGTATTAGTTATTTTTCAAGATAGCAGAGATTTGTTGCAGAAATTATGTCACAATTTTTTGTTGACCAATCAGAGTTCAACAACCTTTGCCTCAGGTGTGAGTTGTCCATGTCCAGGTTTCTGTCAATCAAATCTGACAAAACCCACGCCTGAGGATTTTATAGACTATATAAAGAAGCAGATCACCAGAAGCTTCAAGTATGTTGCTTCCAGTATTAATAACAAAAAGAAGAATGTTTTATCAATGAATAATATTCATTGACATTATTAACTTTATTTACTTTATTATTTACTTTATTTATTTTGCCTGCTTTTGTCAATGAGTACTGGGAGAAGTCTCAAACTCAGTGGCATGAATGACACTATTCCAATGTGCTCTAATTTCTTCAGCTGTTACAATTAACTCTGTGTTACATATAGTTTTTCTCAGTCAATTTGGTATATTTCTTAGATCAGAATTGAAATTCTTAAAACTATTTGTTCAGTATTCACATCATTGTGTCACTTGTACACATCAAGAAAGCAGTTTCTCATTTCTTTGAACAAGTTGAAAATGCTTTGGTACATCCATGCAAATGATCATGCTGTTTATCCTCCTTTAAAGCAGCACTCAGTAACTCTGGGTTTGTTTACCATATGCCCTCCAAAGCTGTCAGGGGAGCTCCTTAGAAAATACACGACTGTCTTGGCAGATTGTTGTAAACCTACCAGAGGCAATTTGCGATTTGTTTTTCAAGAAACAGGTGAAGTGTTTGAAGAGACAACAACGATTCAATATGTTCTCTAAGGTAAAAGTAATCATCAAAGCGGTACAAATACTGCTAACCTGCTCACGATTGCATACTGCTCAACTTTTACCCTCAGCTAGCAACCTCCACTGATAATTGACCGATCCTAAGCCACGCCCCCTTTTCCGTATTTATAATGCAGCTGGCCAGAACCCCGAGCAACTTTTACCTCAGGAGCTGTTAAACTCACTGTAAAAGCTATAGATGCTATCCCAGTCAGGTGCTATCAAATTCGCTACAAGTTTATCATGGTCAAAAGGTGTGTGTGGGGTAAATGTCTTTTATTGAGAAGTAGC